>JAGDQP010024466.1:0-16104 GCA_022664845.1 Lepisma saccharinum | reverse complement strand
ACAGAAAACTGTATGGCGAATTCTGCGGAAACGTTTACAAATGAAATCCTATCGCTTGCAACTGCTACAAGCCTTAAGAGACACTGATTATGCTGCTCGAGCGTCTTTCTGTGCTGATTTTCTCACGTTAATGGAAGAGGATGGGTTCGCCGAAAGGTTACGTTACAGTGATGAAGCGGTGTTTCACCTTTCTGGGAATGTGAATAGACACAACGTAAGGATCTGGGGAACTGATAATCCCCACGCAGTTGTGGAACACCAACGCGATTCACCAAGGTGAATGTGTTTTGTGCCATTTCCCCTGAAAAGATTTATAGGCCCTTTTTCTTCCTTGAACCTACTGTGACAGGACATGTTTTTCTTGATATGCTGCAACAATGGCTCCTTCCACAGCTCGAAAAGGATAGTGCAGATTTCATTCTTCAATTGGATGGTGCCCCTCCGCATTACCATGGCAGCGTTCGGGATCATCTCAATGAGGCATTGCCACAGCGCTGGATAGGCCGTGCATCTCAGGAGGATCGAGTTCTCATTCGTTGGCCACCTCGTTCCCCCGATCTGACCCCGTGTGATTTCTTTTTGTGGGGTTTCATAAAGGATCGTGTTTACGTACCACCACTTCCAACAACATTGGGTGACCTTCGCGCCCGCATCACAGCAGCCATTGCAGAGATTGACCGTGACACACTACACAAGGTTTGGCAGGAGATAGACTATCGGCTTGATGTGTGTCGTGTTACGCGAGGTGCTCACATAGAGCACTTGTGATGTGACTGAAAAAAACTTTGAGAGTTACCCTTCTTACCACATGTATTACATTCAGATATGTTCATTATATTTCACAAAATAAATTTATGAAATCGGGTACATCATTTTGACTTACCCTGTATAAACGAGCTCATTCGGCGAACAGCACATTATACCGTCAGGCTTCAGCAGCGGGCGTCCTATTTGGATGCTCTATGCGGGATTGAACTTGTCACTTCAACCACCTTCGTAGCCCTAGTAGTTCCTGCGTTGAAAGTTACTGGGGTAAAATTATGGAATATCTCCCCACCCTATGTCAGGACCCACTCATACAATCTGGACGATCCATATAGTTTTAACTCTTAATGCCTTTTCAACGACACCTCAACCACCGTCGTAGCCGTAGTTGTTTGAGTTGAAACGGGAGGGAAGTCTCTGGACCCACTCATCCAATCTAGATGATATATACGGGTTTAAACTAGTCTCGTCGATATCTTTCCAAAGATACTTCAACCATCTTAGTGGTTCCTGACTTCAAGTTACTACGTGAAATGGTTCCACCCCCATCGCGGAGCCTTGTCATCCAATCAGCCATCCCTTCTAGTTTCTAAGTTGAAAGTTGTCGATAGACGGACATAGCGGTTGTATATAAGGCTTTCCAGCATTTGCTGCTGTTTAAAAGTTTGAAATTACGAAAAAAAATTCGGTGAATCCAACTGTACAACATGTCTACGTGCAGATAACTACACGCAGTTAGTCGATGTGTTAACCGATGTTACGAGATCAAGCGGTCTGAAGCACAATCTCGAAACAGCTTCGGATCGATTTATGGCCAAATTGAACAGCAGCGTAATGAATCATGATGGGTCGACGTCACAAGGGTTTACTATACGATGACATGAAACTATCTTAATGTGTGCAAAATCAGCGTTTCAAAACTTAAATCATAACATACTCGAACATACTTTTGTCAAATTCAAAGAACAAAATGAATTCACAGACGTAATTAACAGTAATATATTAAGTACGTAAGCAAATTCTCCGTTAAGATAAACTGAAAACTATATTCGTAATTCTGAATTTCATTTATGGTCTTTAGGCATACAGGGTGGGGAAAGGATGCTGACCGTCTGCCAGTCTCCTCTGTAGTTAATAACATCTCGGCATTTGCTGGCACGTCTGAGAAACCCTAAAAAATCAATTAAGTTAGTCGGCAACCGAAATTCTTGCAGGTTAGGATGTATATAACATTATGGGTGTGGCATGTACCCTTGGGATTGAGGGTGTACCGACCCTTAGCAGTATTGATAGTGACTGGGAGAAGTGATGAAAATTGAGTAGAAGACCTTACATCTGGGTCTCTGGCATGTCTGGGCGCCGGTTTGGTGTGGTGGCAAGGACGGATTCGTACGGACCAAGATGTTTCTAAGATTAGGAGGATGTTGAAAAACTAATCAAGGTTTGGTGGAGAATATTGATCTTGTGTCTTGGTTAGTTTGGAGAATGTGGAAATTCGAGTGTCGGATTTGTTTGACCTTGGTTAGTTTAGGATGGAACTGGGTGATTAGAGCCCGTGGGTTGAGTGTGTGAGGTTGCACGTTGGATCTGTTTGGTTACAAGGTTAGAAGGGTAGCCTCGGTTGACTAGAGCCTCCAGGATGCGTCGGTTGTAAGTTTCAGCAGCAAAGGTGGTGGAATTCAGGCGTTGTCCTCTGAGGGCAAGGGAGAAAGGAAACGCTTTCTTGGTGTGGTAAGGATGGGAACTTGAGTAGTGTAAATATTGCATATGGTTGGTGGTTTTTATGTGAACGGAAGTGGTCAGTGTTGTTTTCTAAAGTGATGTCCACGTCAAGGAATGTGACTTTTGTCGGAAATGGACCAGGTGAGCTGAACAACACGGAATTGGTTCAGTTGTTCTAGGAATGCCTTGAGACTGGTTTCACCATGACTCCATAGCATCTTTATATCGTCCAAGAATTTTACCCAGAGTAGAGGGGTCAAAGGTTGAGTTTGCAGGAAATCATGTTCGAGTTTGCCCATAAACAGATTAGCATAAGAAGGTGCCATTTTCGTACCCATGGCTGTGCCTCGGAACTGAAGGTAGTGTTTGTCGTCAAAGGTGAAGTTATTACATGTTAGAACTAGGTTGGCCAGGTTAAGAAGGAAAGCTGTGGTTGGGCTATGAGGTTTAGGTCTCTGGTTAAGGAAGAATTCCATAGCTGCTAGGCCATATAAGGAAGTAACATCTATGGTGCAAAGCAGTATGTCAGAAGGAAGAGGCGGTAATTTACGGATGATTTCTAAGAAGTGGTAGGTGTCGCGTATAAAGGGAGGCAGCGCTTGAACATGTGGTTGAAGGAAGAAGTCAACGAAAGCTGAAATGCGTTCAGTAGGGAAATTATAGCTGGCTACAATGGGTCTGCCTGGGTTGGTTTGTGGATCTTCGGTAATAGATAAAAGGTTGGAGTACGTGGACTGTCCAGGATTAGGTATTTTATGGACATCTCAGATATGCCCTCACGAGGACCATTTCGGTAATGAAATCGGAAATTTTCTGTTTGTGGGAGTAGGTTAGGTCTGTGGTGGTGCGCTTGTAGGTGTTGGGATCGGATAGTAGGCGGTAAGCTTCCTGGAGGTAGTCAGCCTTGACTACTGTAGTGGACCCCTTGTCCGCTGGGAGGACCATTATGTCATGGTTCTCGCGTAGCGCTACAACGGCTATGCGTTGGTTATGGGTTAGGTTAGGTTGGTTGGCCATCTGATGTGAGAACTCACTATTGGTACTGGCAGAGATAATGGAGGAGATGTAACGTTCTACGGCAGTGTTTCCCAACCTGGTGTCCGCGACAAGCATGTAAGGGGTTCGCAATACTTTTTCATGTAATTATACAATTTCCTTTTATAAATAATTTTAAAACACGATAGTATTTACTACGAAAGTCCAAGTTAAAACCAAACTAAACAAACCAAAACAATAAATAAAATGAACGAACAGTAACATTTAGAAGCGACTAATATGGAGCGTACAGGGAAAGAAGGGGGATATACACGAACGCATTTTAAAGTGCAACTATCCCATTTGCTTCCAATGTATTTCATATTCTTAAAACCGCTAGAACTTGGTGTTTAACTTTTGGATCGAAACTGTCATTGGGTGAAGTGAATAAAAACGAGTAAATATCTATTTTTAAGTAAATACTTGGGATTAAGTGAAGAAAAATAGTATACTTTCCATCAGGACTAAATACTTGCGATTTGAAAGGAAATGCTTCTGTGGTAAGTAAATGCTCAGAACTTTGAAGCAATTACTTAAAAATAAGAGTGAATAAAAATAAGTTGTAAGTAATTGATACAAGAAAATACTTTTGAGTAAAAGCAAACTTTTATTCACCTGATAGGCGAGAGAATACTTTACTCGCGAGTAAACATTTTCGAGTATTTGGTTCTTTTTATTCACTTCACCCATTGTGTAGTACTTGTTACGAGTACTTTTATTTTTTTTTTTTTTTTTTTTAGGTACGTACATATTCCCCATTTTTTCCCTCTACGTTTCATATGATCATTTTCACTAGAAACTTGAATTAAAAAGAAATAGAACAGCTAATATAGCCAGCAACAGCTCCTGGATGTGGCCTTCATTTTAGATACTGTCTTTCCCCAAAGATTTCTTGGTTTATAAACCCGGTGTAGGCCGTGCACTATAAATGAAACCTAGGAAATAGTCTGAATTTCTGGTAACTGTTTTTCAATATTTTTATCGGTTTTGTCGTGGAGTGGCGATTCATCCAAACTCTTTTGTTGAAGCTGGAGAGAAGTAAATGGAAGGGAAGTGCACTTGACAGAAACATGAAGACCTTTAACCTCACAACCTGGAGTCCCCTTAATTATCGCCAGAACCTTCCTCTTCACTCCAAAATTTGCATTGCATTGTGCAACAAAACTGGAAGAGATCATGAACATTACGTTTTCAGGTACGCTGGCTATCTCGTGGAAGAGTCCTGACTCGCATATTTGAGCTACTTGATAAGGAGACTTTTCGGGTTGATTCGA
Organism: Lepisma saccharinum; assembly: GCA_022664845.1. Classification (NCBI taxonomy): domain Eukaryota; kingdom Metazoa; phylum Arthropoda; class Insecta; order Zygentoma; family Lepismatidae; genus Lepisma; species Lepisma saccharinum. Next base: position 11,308 of record JAGDQP010024466.1, on the reverse strand, counting down.
AATTGCAACCAAAACTAAAGCACTACTTAAGTGATTTTTCTTGGTTTTAGACAATTCCTTATTCCTCAGATATTTTCTAATTTCTGAATACACTAAATTCAAGGCTCCAGTGTCATTGTATTTTTAGTGAAAAAAATAGCTACTATTTGGGCCCCCGAATCGGCAGTAAAGAATACGATTCCATTCCAACGCTGAACGAATTTCTGTCAGAAAGTGAAACAGAACTTTCGAAATCTGGAAGCATGAAGGAGCATTTGCTTTATCTGGGTTCCCAGCTGAGAGCTTACCTTCCGGTCTCCTACGAGAAAAACAGTTGAACGAAAAACCCTTTTTCTAAACAATGAACATTAGCTGTCACTAAATGAAGAAGACCGGCTTATTGAGTTGTCCTGCTATTTCTCCTTGAAGTAGTTGTTTCCAAGTTTGCGTTTGCTAGTAATGGTAAACTTTTGGTTTTATCCGCGGTCTTTGTATAGTGATATTTCGAGAAAGATTGTCACATCTGATCTCTTTCGCGACTACTTGTGCGAGTCAACATTATCTGTACTTGTTTGTATGAAAAATAAGTACTAAAAGAGACTTGATATCGAACCAGATCTGCGCTGAAAGTATCTGCTTTAAAGCCAGATATATAAAAAAGTTGACGGACGCAAAACAATGTCAGCCATCAAACTGAAGAACAGTAGGCAAACAAACTCAATACTTTTTATTATTATTGCTATTAATTCGCAAATTGTAGTATTGCTGGTAAAATGTACTCAATTGTACTTTCATCTATGCAGCCTGCAAAAGGTTGGGGAACAATGTTCTAGGGGATGGTTGCTAGGAAGTGGAGGTGGGTCCATGTTTGAGGGAGGGCGGAAGCGCTCAAGGCTAGTATGGAGCTTATTGGAAGGTGTGCCTGGAATAGGTGGATTTTTGATCCACCTTTTGAAAAAATTAACCTGTTCTTTCTATTTCTAACTTATTACGCAATTGATACTACTTATACGTATAGTAGGAATACTTCTCTAATAACAGATGCATGAACTAATTTACCCTCAACAGTGAGTGTTTCTCTCGGAAGTTTTTAAAGGACTAATTAAGCATTTAAATTTTTGACCAGCTATTAAGAACCAACTATTTTCGAGAAACAATCTAAATCTGTTATTTGGAACAACTACGCAATTATGACTCACCATTTCCGAAGAAATTAATGCAAGGACGTTAATTTCAGAACACACAACTTTCAATGAAAACCTCCACTGCTATAAAGTGACAGTCACAGACCCTTTTTCTGCTTTCAGTGGAAGTGGCAACCATAGGCCCAGCTTGCCTACGTCACACGAGGGTTTATGGTTTTATATCCAGGCCTCTTAAAAGAGCATCCCGCGGAACCTCGCCTATACGGATTCTGCTTATCAGGTCACGACACTAGCTAAACAAATGTTTTCGGAATTCCAAATCGCACCAGAATATTGCATAGTACCCTTCGAGAAGAAATTAAACAAATGATTCCTGTAATTGTTAAATATGCACGACAACCGAAACAAATCAAACTTAAAACAAATAATGTTAAGACAAAGTAATATACTAAAAAAAATTTCCGCCATATTAGAGTTTAAAGGTAAAATATTTCCTTTACCTTACGTGTGTATAAACCACCATTAAACAACAAATACACCAATAAAGACGAAGTAAATAAGGATGTAAATGCCATTTTCCAACTTACACGAGGAAAGCCAGTTTTTAAAATATGTCTCAGTTTATGAACACGCAATAGGAAAGAAATGAGTTTGGACTGATTCTTACGTACGGTATGTTACAGGTTAACGTATGTTACATATATTATGGTTCGTGTGAAGAACAAAAAAAATCACATAAAAATGGCACATACATTTTTACTTCCAAGTCTTCAAATATTAACGTAAGGCATACTAAGAATAATGTAACATTTTACGTCTATACTTTTTGAAGCATAAATGACCGTACCTTTGTACCGAAACGACCGGCTCTCGCTACTCGATGCAAATACGTGTCCGAATCTTCTGGCATATCGTAGTTAAAAACAATGTTCACTCGCTCTATATCCATTCCTCGGCCAAACAAGTTCGTTGCCACCAATATTCTCTGCAAATAGATAATAAATACATCATCATGTAACATAATTGATATAGATATATCAAGCATAACATCAAGCAAATAATATTTTCTCTGAGTTTCCTTCTATAATCATATCATGCGATCGAACTGACTTGTTCTAACTGGTGCTGCTGCTGTCACCGAAAAATTAGTTAAAAATGATTTGTAATAATGCTTTACCCAACTGACTGAAGTTAATCAGATCCATAAATTTGGCGACAATGGTAAAAGTACCAAATGATTTAGTCAATAATTGGTAAACGATAAACGACTGATTGAGTTTTTGTTTCAGTTGTCCTTTTAGTCCTAACTGAGCAATTGTTGTAGAAGGGACCTACTTATGAACATCGGTTTCAATCTACGCTCGGGTTGACTGAAGGCAGAATGTGGGTAGATGTGACCCTTCCCAAACACTACCTTGCTTCCACCCAAAGTGGATTACAGGACTTCGCCACTCGCTTTTACCAGCAACCCTCACTATATTAGATCGACAAGTTAAAATAATTTAGTACACGACGCTACATTAGCGTACATAGAAATTTCAAATTGGCATGTTTCGATCAGTTTATTCGATAAAGCTGACGTTACTGAATAATCAAAGCGTATCGTGTTCTTTTGGAATTCCTATTATACGTAAATTTCTTCCCATGTTTGTGACTTACACGTGCGCAAAATGTCAAGGAACATTGACCACCAGCTTTGTTTACACAAATAAACATCAGATTAGATGTGGAGTTAAAATTGTCAACTTTGAGCTTTAGCAATATGAAGAGCTACGTTCATGGCCAAACTTCAGATACAGCTCAAAACTTGTATGAATTACTCCTACCTATACAGTTCATTCAGTATTCAATAATCCATCGTGTCGTACGTATGAGATCGGATATCGCAAATTATTGCAATTTTACATTAATGGGATCGCAAATTATTGAGCTAACTAGCCATAACAGTGAACGCTTACCCGGCTACGAACACTTGGTTGGTCTTGACAGAATTTGTTTTAAACAAAACAGGGAAGTCATCCATTAGTCATGACAGGTTTTTCGCTTCAAATAGTGATCTTTTTTCAAATTCGCAAGCTGAAATGAATAACCTCTTCAAACACTATGCATATGTACTCAGAAAATGGCAGATGGAAAAAAAAAAAAAAATTCATAACTAGAAAAATTGCACAATCTATTACATTGAACAAATATGATGCTACACGCAAAACGTTTTTTTTTTTTTTTTAATATGCATAGTATGACGGTTTGGTATAGCCGCCACAAATTTTCCCATTCTCTAACAAGTTACAAATCAACTTGTAACTTGATGGTTGTGCAACTTCGTGAGGAAACCGCAAAAATAGTCTTAAAAATTAATTCAGACACACTCAATACCTTCCACTTCTTAATTAGATTAAGTCATACTCTAGTGAGAATAAAATATTGTATTATGAATAACCGATTCAAATTCTAGAAATTAAGAAATCTGTTCCAAGATATAACTGCTTCCTTCTAGAAATTCTTCAAGAGTTGCTCTCCACCACTAAAAGACGGGAAAATTCATACCCTCAAGCACGAGTGTGCCACTCATGGCCCATATCATCAAACCCTTATTGCTGGCCCAGTCAGTCCAAAACTTCGAACAATAAATTAAGACAAAAAAGAAAAAAAAGTTAAAAATGTCAAACACGATGGCCGCAAAAGGTTGAGTACTCCTGCTCTAAACCAACTACATGTGAGAAAACAATGTAATAGATTTCATTAGGATAATACGTACCTTCTGAAAATCCTTGAATTGCTGGTATTTGGCCAATCTCTCTTCTTGCATCATCCCTCTGTGGATTCCAATAGCAGGAAAATTTTGCTCCAAAAGCAAAGTCGCCAAAGCCATACATCTCTGTATTGACTTCACAAAAATTACAACCTGTTACAAAACGGAAAATAAGTAACAATTCGGTATTATCAAATACATAACAAAATGAAACGCTAAAGCAACAAGAAAAAAAAATATGCTCATTCAGGAAATAACGGGGCTGATTTCAACATTATAAATTTTAGCAATTACGTGGTGATGTAAATATTGACAAACATGGTAGTCCTTCATTTCCCTCGTCATCAAACGACAAACTAAATATTTCCACATCATCATACATATATGTGGCTATAGTAGTCAATTTGCTTTGGCCATTTATAAGACAACATGGAATTATTGGACTACAGTTATTAAACTCTTAACGAAGTCACGTAGTTGCGTTTTCCCGTACTTTGGTCGAAACAAGTTCCAACTTCACTGCAGCAAACTAGCGCAGTCGGCGTTGGGATGTCAGTCCGGTGACTCCATTCCCGTCAGAAGACGTATGCGAGAGAATGGTTGCTAGTGTATGTGAAAATGACTATATAGTGAAAGATGTTCGACTCATACCGCTAGTTGTATTGTCATGGCCATTTTTTAAAGCAACGTGTCTTTTTCTATTGCGAAAACTTTGTTCGTTCGCAATTTCAATTCTGGTAGAAAATATTTCCTAGAACATGTATCCCATAAGCGCAGTTTCTCGCTGTACTGGTACCCAAATTTATTTAAGGTGTTACTGGCACCCTTAAAGCTACGACTGGCCGTGTGCTATCTATCAATTACTAAGAGTTAAAGAAATTTGTTAATAGAGCGGTCCTCAGATTGCACTAGTTAAAGATTAATTTTTGTACGCTAATTGGTTTTAGACAATTATTCAGCGTGAGAACGGTGAATTATCGCCCAACTAAGTTTACCAATTCCTCTCACAGTAACCTACAGGCTTCTCTTTTCTGTTTGAAATTTGTTAGTAAAATTCGCGTATTTGCTTTCACACAACGTAGATACCAGCGTTAACCACTTTCTACGATAGTCTCGTTATTTTCCGAATGGACTGGATGAAAATACACCACGCGCGACTCTTAGTCAACCGTTTCCAAAGGCTCCTCAAGCATTTCAGTAATTCTAAAGCAAACTTCTTAAATTATTAAATCTTGCTGGAAATGTACTTTTAATGCGTGAACAGAAATTAATGTAAAGGACAAATAAACCATGTCGATCAGAAACACATGACGGGTTTTTCAATATTAATTTCAGGCGTTATACGTTGGAAACACCACGAAATAGCTTCCATATCGGCGTATCACAAAGTGCTCATCTGTGAGGGAACCGTGACGCTACCAGAGTACAAATCAAATTCACTAAACACACATTTCTGTCAGCCTCAACCTATCAAAAAAAAGTGTTTCACCGATAATGAAGGACTTATATTTCCATTAAAACAAAATTCAAAAATTCATTCACTTATACATCGCCACCATAAAAAAATAGCTGCGTACAGTTCTAAATCTGATGAATGAAAACCCAGAAATTCAAAATGTTCCGCTCAAGCGAAGCACACTTTTATCTTAAAGAGGTTAATACTTTACAAGTTCAATTAATATCAATCTGCGTCTATTTCGTTCTTAAAACCAACATATGTTAATGTTAATTTTGTCTCACCGGGTTGAACAGGAACACTTTGTTGTATAATATTGTGAAAGAAAGTGGTTCTAAAACTGGAAATATTCTGAAATGTTATGGATGCGGAAGGAAGTTCTGTTCTTCAAACGCTCAGAGGGGGAATGCCTTTCTCAGTCACTAGTTTCATGTCAACATAAATCATCATTGCGTTTGAAAAACATTTCTTCCGCAAAAATCTTATATCAGTGGTTCTCAACGTATTTTCGTGTGCGCCACACTACCGTACGAGCAAAAAGATGAGAGAGTTGGGCATAATTTTTTTTCTCTTTAAAAATAAACTATTTACGCTGTTAATCTATAATTTTATTAATTAACCGATAATTTTAATGAATATCTTTTTCCTGTTCAGTTTTTAAAATAAATATTGAGTGAAATTATGTGAATTAACTACTTGTACCAGAAAGTAATCAGACAAACAGTGTCAGAAACATCGCAGCACACAAAACTTAAGACAAAAAGAAAGCCGGAAGGGCAATTTAAGGTCAAATAAAGACAGAAAAATCCACTCTACACTTATCTCTGCACGTGTTTGTCTTCCGTCTCCCCTTACTTAACGAAGATTGATCTGACCGAAATGTAGTGATTATTCTGTGTGCTGTCTACTGGAACATTATTGCTGAAAATACTCCTTCCTTCCGTAAATTTTACAAATCTTTTTCCTGCGGTGTGTTAACATTTCCCTGTAACTTTTTTTTTTTTTTAACTATGTACACAGAAACACATACATTTTAACAACAGCTGATGATGAATGAACTCAGGTGTGTAACAGACTGTTTAGTGGTAAAAATCATCAACTACACCGTATGTAAGTATAGGATATTTCAAAATTTTAGTTCTGTGTGTGCAAGGAAATGTACTTATTAACATCAAAATCTTTTCAAAAAGGTGAAGAATATTTAAATCATCACATGGCAATTTCTAGTCGAACTATAAAAAGTCGTGTTTAAAAGACAATCTTCACAAACTGTTGTTTTACGAATTTTCCAATCCAAGACAGCTACAAATTTGGAATGTTTGACATTACAAACTTAACATTTCATTGCCGATATAACGAACTGCTTCTATGTACATAAAATGCTCTCAAATAAACATTTATTCTGCAAATATCTTAAACCAAATTCTGCTTCGTACCATATTCATAGTTTTACAAAAATAACGTTAGAATACACATTTTGTGCCACTGAAAACCAAACTGAAAGGTCATAACCATGTTAAGACTGGGAATTCAACATCTGATTTCGTTAATCATCTAGAATCCTTACCTGATTAAATTCTAAAACGTCCAACAACTCGAAGAGTTTCTTGTTTTTCTCATTCTCCTTTAATTTCACGTAATGCTGCTGCAATCCATGCAAAGTAAGCTTCGCCTCATCATCTACGTACACCTCCATGGGCTGAAAAAACAGGTCAACAAAAGGAATAAAGGGCACGCCCTCCCCCCAATCCCAAAAACAGGGGAAGATTGAGAACCTGTTACTATACCAATTTCCTGCACTGATATTTTACGTAATCAAAACACATCAGGATAGATTTAACTCTGCATTTGTTATCAGATGTCCCTATCTATTGTTATCATCATGTGTGTTCATCTCAAACTTGTAGCAAAGGAGAATTACAAAAAGCTGCTAAGATTACTTCTGACATTCTAAAATTCTGAACTATTAAATTTGGTAATATTTGAGTTTTTTCCTGATAAAAAAAAAATCCAATATTGGCAGTCGAAGATAGTACCTATGATGCCACGGAAAGCAGGCTAAGTCAAAAATCTTCATTTTACTGGAGAAACTGTACCTGAGAACCAGACAGTATTTGGAAGACCTCACTTAATGGTTGCACATGATACTACTAGTAAACAGGCTACGTTAAATAAATAAATAAATAAAAAAAAAACATTATGTAGTATGTTCATTTAGTTTTTATTCTCTCGAAAGATTTGTGACTTACGCGGTTGTGGCTCTCGGGTTCAGAACTAACCTCTCCCTTATAACAGATCCATATAAAATATGTCCGAACGCTTCCGTCTCGGTATGTTACTGGACTTTTTCCCCACATAAAATACCAATCGAAATCAATTTTATAGAGTACGTATCAATTTTAGCAAATATGGACTAAAACCCACTTTTCCGAGACATCACAGGTAGCACATTTAAGTCCTTTCTCAAAGAAAAGATTACCATGACCTCTGGATTCAGTAAATCTACCAGTTTAAGAAAACCTGTTAATCACTAAAGGATATTCACTGTTCTTTTGATATGCTGGAATCGGAACACTGCAATTTCCTTTTGACACTACAAACCTTTCCATTAGTTCTCCATACTGCAAAAGCAGCCTTAAAACGGAAGTACAGATAATTTCGATAAAACAACAAAATTTTAGTATCAAAAGACACGGGTAACGTTAATTACGTAACTTATGGTCGGCAATTTTCGTCCAAAGGTGAGATAATGATCCAATGCCTCTAGCTAGCCAATTTTCGAGAAAAATATACGTTCTAGATCTTTTCCTTCCCACGAAAGAGGATTGTATGAAACGTAATTTCACAACCTCGCTGCATAACATTCATATTTAATGGACGCTGGGAGATTCTGCACGTTGTCAGTCCTAGAGTGCGTGCAACAAAGTACAATAGACAGCTATAATAAGTACTTAAACTACCGTGGTAACAGTATCAACTCGCAATATCAAATAGATCTTGCTATGAGACGAGTTACTCCTCAGTAAGCCACCACACGAAAGGGAACACAAATCAACCTTAGCTCTGATGTCGAATATTTTTATTTTCATAGTGAGTGATACACGTTGTCCCCAATACTGAACAAAGATGTGATGATTATCGCTAAGCAATTTTATCCTTTCCATAAGGTTATACGAACAAAAAATTTTGAAGACTTAAGCTATCGTGTTCCACGAGAAATATGCCTAAAAGCCTATTATAACGATTATACAAACGAGTTAGTGGCACTATCTCCTTATGGCCTAAAATTACAAAATGTCAGTTTTGTTGTGAATAAAGAAAAATACAAAACCTCGCAGGTAAGCCTGTAACGACGATCTTACAAAAAAGATATGAAACAATCTTACAATAGTTAACACGGAATATTGATTCAAGAGATTTCCATCACATGGAAGAAAAACAAAACCAACTAGCGACACGAACGTTCATGAAAAAAATAATGCAGAAACCGACAAATTATTCAGCGCAAACAAGACAAGATTGCAAGTCAAGTTCTGAGTTTAAAGAGTCTCGAACAATATGAACCGAGTATTGAGCAAAAATACAGCTAGCAATCTGATAAATGGAGTAACCATACTAAACAGAATTCATATTCTGATCAATTACAGCAAAAATTCATACAGGTAAAAAGCAATAAATTCACATTCAAAAATACTGCTGCTTTCTCTTCCTCCTGACTCTCTCAAAGAATTTTTATTCCTGAAATCTTAATGAAGATAGTCACATACCAACAGTAATGGAAGTAAATTGTTAAATTAGCTACCACTATTTTATTAGAATTTACACAAATGCTGAATCCAGATAGTCACATTTGTTTTCCAATTACTAAATAATAGAATGTTAAGAACTCTAGAAACTATAAATACCAACTTGAATCCACAACGCCTCTTCATCTCCTACATGCTTAAATACTTTTAATCACAGTACGCTACATTTACCTGCAAACAATTAATCCTAATTTCTACATACGGTTCTCCGAGATGCCTCCAAGAATGGACCAGCTTCTCGTCTCGAGGTGACACAACGTCACTGCATGTGCCCAATTGTAGTTTACCAACGCACCCCGCAAGTTATCAGCCATGCCGGAGAAATACTTCAAATCGGCTCTTGGCACAACACATAAGATGTTAAGATGCACTTCTCGTCCTTTTTTAACATATATATAACACAACTTTTCTCTTCGATGAGGTAACCTAACAATTTAGAACGCACTGCAGCATAGTCCAAAAAAATTGAACTGAAATAGATAAGCTACATGAAATTGAATGATTGACAAACTATCCCCCAATTATTTTCCCCGATGTCTTCTGTTCTTCCATCTTCTTTCTTGAATCTTCTTTCTTCAAATCTTCTTTTCTTCTACAGACGCCCACCCACACCTTTTCTTCAACGGACTTTCATACAATATGCTGCGTTGGCTACAGTGCAATGTCAAGATGGTTGACATTAATGACGATATACGAACATCGCAAAAAGGATTGATTTCTTTCTCGTTTAACTGATAAGGATATTCAGGATTTAAAAGGATGTATTTACATGGAGCTTAGGGAATGAGGATATAAAGGATCCTACTCTCTCAATTGTTGTTCTCTTTCCCACTCACCTCCCCGAACAAGTACTAGGATGGGTTGTAAGAAAATGGAAGTTTGATCAGGATTATGAAGCGAAAAAGGAGCTTTGAAACATTTACAAAGGACTGTGTGTATAGAATTACGCATGTTTGGATTACAATAATAAATACAATTCTCACATCTTGCATGAATTTCTTGCAGACTGGTCGAATCTCCTTGCTCAATGTGGCGCTGAACATCATAACCTGCTTTTCATGGGGAGTGCTGCGGAAGATTTCTTGAACATCCCTTCTCATATCTGCAAGAAAATTAATCATCATATCGATATTATTCAATTAATAACGACAATAGATGATCGACAGTTAATAAAATGCAACATTTAATACATGTAGACCAGTGTTTCTCAGCCTTTTTAAATCTATGGACTATTAATATGTCTGCAACAATTCTACGAACCACTAAGTTGTATGGGGCCATGGACACGAACCACTAAATTGTGTAAGCCTAGTTTTCTAACAAACAAAACAAAACAAAACAAAAAAAAAGGAAAAACTGACATTTGGGTGTACTATGAGATTTTTAACGTGATAAATCTTAGGGTATCTTTCGAATACTACGGAAATACAGTAAAATAAATTAGAAGTATTAAAATGAATAATCACTTAGAATTGCATTTTTTAAGTCCGGCTGTGGACCACACCTTTCACATCTTCGCCGACTATAGGTTGAGAAACTCAGATATAGACAATTCTATGCCTCTTGTGCGCCTATTCGCCCTTTTTATGATTATAATTCTAGAAGTATATTTCGTGATTTTTACTTTCGATCATACAACAAGTCCTCCCCAAGCAAAGAATACGAAATATTATCATTACGACAATTTGTTCAACATGTTCAGGTAATAAAGTTACTGAGGTGGATTAGAATAGAAGACAGCTAACAATAATCCTGATCACAGTATGAAATAACACGTTTAAGAGTCCATACGTATGCCCAAAAAATGGATGGAAGTTTTAAAGAACCGATGTCGCTATTTGGTTCCGAACAGATGAGCGCATTCCTGTTACAGCAAATTGCGACACCGGTTCTTTGATTTCGGAGCAAGCTTATAAAGTGACAAGAATTAATTATCCGATACCTTCTCATCCACTCCTTTCTTACTAAACTGTAGATGAAAAACAAATTGTTTCGTGAAATTATTCGTAGCAGCAACCATAGTGTGGATTCTTTGCTGAGGGAAGACTTATGTGAAACAAGGTAAGAATATCTACTAATCCTCTTCACATTATTGTTATATTGATTATAATTCGTAACCCAACACAAAGAGTGCCACTATCATTTTCTCCTTAATTCCCCCCCCCCCCCC
>JAGDQP010024465.1:0-27937 GCA_022664845.1 Lepisma saccharinum | reverse complement strand
ATATATATATATATATGCTTTACCTCTACTCGTATATCATGGACGAATATTACTTGACGCGAGTCAAAGATAAACTCCCTGGTTGTTGCCGTCTGGGTAGAAGGCTGCGGCGTTACAGAAAGTTATCATATTACTGTGCACGAAGTGCGATACGAGTTGGAAGCTTCCAAGGGGAGGGGGGATTCTGCATAGAAAAGGAAACGGCATGCTCAACCTTTGGACACTATCAGAACACCCAAGTCTATACAGCACGTGCAAAATATTATTCATGATAAGGCCCGCAATTCCATGACCACCATCGCGATGGATCTCCAAATTCTTTAGGTCATAATCATACGTGTCGAGCACGAGGAGCTGCACTCTAATTCATATGGAATTAGGAGAGCACCACATGTTTGGGAGAACACAGTAAATTTGCCTGCTTCGGGCAAAGGGTTTACTGAGTGACGTGAAGAACAAAGAATTACATGGCATGTTCTGCCTTTTTCTCTGATGAGAAAAAGATCTTTCAGGAACAAAAAGTGAACGGACCAAATGACCGGTTGGTAAGTGTAGTTTGCTCTAACGATCCCAGGTTTATGCACATCAGATTTACAGCAACGGAGATGTATTAGGGATGATGAGTGGGAGGAGTGTGTCAGTTTCACCCCATTTCTTTCTGCAATGTCTTCAAGTTATGCCTGCTTCTTCCCCATGAAGAAAATAAACATGTAGAGTCCGAACTCACTCGATTTAAATACCGTACGTAAATCAATGTGTAGCGTTTTTGAACGTCAGACTAGTAAATATTTCCACAGCAGCACCGCTTATCTAGAGACCGTCATTATGTGATAAATGTACGAAATGAATAGGGACCACTTAATTGTCCCCGCTTCAGGTCCCGTATTGAAGCTGTTATGGCATCCCAAAACAATTTTATAGAATAAAGATGTAATCAAACTACTGTTCCATATTACTACACATTTTCGTCACCATATAGTTGAAACGTCGTCGGATAATGCTATTTTATTTTATAAGCATATATGTCCTCAAATGCCCTACATACTCTGTATAATGGACGTCAGGGCTTCTTTCAAAAAAATAATAATTCATATTATTAAAATTGTGCACAAAGGTTTGAGCTTTTATATTAGCTGTAAAACTTAGAAAAAAAATGGTAGACTTTTCATTTGGGTGGTTTATTGCTATTCCTCTTTGTATTTGTAATTAATGCGGAACTATTTGTTGGTTTTAGGACTGAAAACTGTGGCTAGGTTTATATTTTTGTATTTAGACATTTACTGTTTTATCATCAGACATTTATATGTGTCCTATACGTGTTCCGTATTAGATTCGATTCTAAAGAGTGAATTTATTATAAGATATTCCATTCTAAATGTTAATGGTCATTCTGCTGCTTCGGAATACACAAAAAGATTTGGTGTAGAACATGTAATTCCTAAACATCGCCTGATAATTTTTCTTTGGAACGTTGCTAACTTATTCAATTCTCTTACATTTATATTAGTACATATTAAGGAGCAGTCATCGATCAGACTTGTTTGATGTTAACTTAATTATCACCTGTGTTTAAAAAGTTCCCTAAATTTTGATGGACAATGAGGCCACTTGAACAATTTTGTGGTGGCTATTTGTACTGGTGGCCTCTTATAATATACTATGTTTTATTGAAGTTAAACATAAATTTCATGCATGTTAAATAATAATGCAACATGATATTGAAATTAGCTAAGAACTGGGATGAAAGTAGTAAGAGAGCCACAAATGCCTAAAATTGTTGCAGATTGCCTATATTCCAGGAGGATGCTTCACAAGCAAGATTAACCTTTTTGAATGTAAGCTATATACAGTATACACTAGTATACATCTCTTGTTTTGGTATATGATAGGATAAACTAGACAATTGTTTAATGTTTTATAATAAACATATTTTGCTATAAAAGTGATATAATTACTTCCTATATTTAATGAACTCACATATTTGTGCATTATGCTCAAAAACGCTATGCAAAGTACTGCAAATCATAATTAAATACTATTAATTACTTGTCCTCCCAACGCTAGATACACAGTTTTCCCAGTGTCCAGCACTAATAGCCTATAAGGTGCTATGATTCAATTATTGTCGCAATTACTATACTATTCATTAGTGCAATATTTGTCAGTTAACAGTTTTGTACATTTAATAACAGAATTAGAGTAATACATTACAGTATTTTTAAATAACATAACATTACGTTAAATTAGCACACGAACATTGTTTATAAATCAAAACATGTAATGTAGTATGTATACTATACGGAAATATATATTATTTATCGATTAGTTATATTTTGTAAATATATTGATTTTTCGTGATGCACGTGAAACTCAAACACCTGTCCTTCTCACTGTGTGAAGCTATGCACTCAAGTTCGCCAAGTATTATTCTAAAAATGTTCAAAAGATACAGCCGTCAGACAACAAGCGGAAGCTCAGTTTGATCTGTCAATCTCCTCAGTCATTTCACAAACACAGACAAACAAAAAGATGTAGAAAGAAAAGAAAACAAGACGAGAGGCGAAAAAGGTAGCTTAAGGTACAATTAGTCTACAATGCTTTTGCATCTTAATGTTTTCTTTTCTTATTATATCTTCTTTATTTTTGTAACTCTTCCCACCAGACGTCAGCTTCTAATAACTGAGGGTAGTTTAAGGTATTTCTAACTTCTTCTTCTTTTAATTCACATACTAGTTTTAATGAAACGAGACCTCCGACTGAGCAATCAAGAGCTGTGGAGACAAGGGTACAACATAAATGGTTTTCTTAAACTCGTGACAAACTTTGTAACAGTTTGCATCATCGTCATTATGCGTACCTTTTATTAACATTGGGTCGCAATGAATTTTTATATGCAAATCGGATGAATTAAATCAAAACATTTTTTTGTTTCATTTTGTATCACGCTTTCATTTTTGGCGTTTCTTCGAGAATAAAGGACTGAACAGAAGAAATTCAACCGGTAGCCCGTTGGAAGCAATTGGGCAAAGAGGGAGACAGCGCGTTACAATGGATAGGGACTTCCTTACTTACGAAGAATATGCGACCTGCATTTTATAGACCTGTAAATGTGGTTGTCACCGACAAGTCGAAGACTAGATCTTGAATCAGGAGACAATATTTCTTGCCACCAACGAAGAAAGAATCCTGAACATCTTATTTGTAGCACGTACCAATTTTCACAACTAATTAGACACCAGCAGCTGTTTTTCGATTGAAAATCACTACAGAACGGCATGTAAACACTAATAGCAAATAGGAATGGATCGTTTTGAAAATTTGAGTTTCAGGAGGAGTAAGAAAGTATGTCAACACGGAGGACAGGGAAGACTCGTTTTTTCGAAGGTCAGAGCAGTGAAAGGTTTTATCGGTGTAATATCGAGTACAATGTAAATCGGTAGTAACAAATAATTTCTCGAATGTTGATAATTATTTTCGCGTGTTAAGACACTATGCAGTATGCGTGGCTAAATTGTTTTCAGTACGCCCTAATCTTCGAAAAACCTTTTCATCAGTTTGCTTCTCCGTGTTGATTTCCAGATTTTGTTTTTGTTAAAAATGTTTACTCGTTTCGCTCAATGAGTTCGTATGAACAGAAAGTTGAATTGTGGAAGTGACAGTGCATCTGGACCCAAATTCGGCAAGTGGGTGTGTGGGCCAATATGGTCAGTAACAACGAGTCTCACGCCTCAGGTGTGGAACTATACTAAAGGGGCTCAAAAGTTAACTTGGTGGACATTGGAAGGAGAAGGATCCAGGCGAGAGAGTGTCAAAATATTTATTTGGAGGTCGCGGCAAAAGCAGGTAGGATCTAGAAAATTACCAATATATTTTGGCGTTATATATGCGAGGGCCAGACGCAGGTTGAAGAAACTACTAACGTAAGAAGCGGGAATGGCTCACCCATGGAGATTGAACTCACCAAGATGCAATTTGAATAACAACTTCACCACATTTTCTACTTTCCAACTCCTATTTCCTTTTGACCGAAAGTTCGGTAACTAAATTCGGCCACACTGAAATAACTCTCCATAATAGAACGGAAATTTTGCAACAGGAACGTTTCCATTCCCGTTCAGGCTTACGCCGACGCAAGCAATTCGAAGTAGCTTGGTATCAGAAGTTTTCTGTTAATGTTCCCATTATTTACTGTTATAGAGAAACCATTGAAACAATTTATTTAACAGATATGGTCCAAGATAATTTATCTGTTTGCAAAATTGTCACTCCCCGCCAAAAATCATTTAACTTGCCAACTTGCATTTAAAATGAGAGAACCTTTCTTTTACCCACGTCATCGGGCTTGGAAATCTGCTAACAAACTTTCACAAACTAAGAACATTTGTTTGTCTGAATGTGGTGATTATTCGTTGTGGAGAAACCAATATAGTTTCATATGACCCTGTAATTACCAAATAACGTAAATTTTGTGGCCGATGTATTCTGTTAACCTGAAATTTATAATTCTTATTTCTAAGGGTGTGTTATTTTTAACTCCAGCATAATAATGTAAATATTGTGTTTTCCTTATGTCATGTTGTCTCTCCCTAACGGAAAAGTCAGCTGAAGCAGTGTAGTATATTTGAAGGCGTGGCCCACTAAAATATTTGTCACCTGTCAAAATGTAATTCTAAAAAAGATAGCGATCTTGTATGCATTTTTCTCTAATATTTTCTTAGATATTCATAAGTTTCATAGCATACGGCATAGCTAGCTATTCCGTATTATACCTTTTTTTATTATAAAAAGAGAACTAAGAATAAATGATTCCCAACTTTCAAAGCTCACCCCATAATGTCTTTTATTGTTTTCTTATTTCATTAAAATGTTGTTCCAATCTTCTATCCAAATAAATTCGTAGGCTGTTTTGTTTTTCTATCTTCCCATCACTTACGAGTAATGCAGATCCAATTGAGTGAGTAGCCGGTGGTTCACAATTTTTGGAAGTACTTGGTTTTGGATCTATAACATTGTGATATAATCACGCATGAGTAATGCTCTGTAAAATGGCTTTAGCCACTTCTAGCCACACATGGTGTAACTTAGTTCTTTAAAAAGATTTGTAACGCAATATAGGCTGTACCTTGAATACAGGAGCGTATCATGTAGTGAGTACACACAGTAGTAATGTATTTTCTTTTCCCTCGGTGTAGTTGCAAGGCAACCAAAGATCAATTGAACTGCTTTTTTCGTAAATATGTCTGATGATATCATACCGGTCATATCGAGACTATATTTCACTTTAATTTCTGTGTTTTCTGATAGTGCAGAAGCTATATCAATGTAAAGTGTGCTTACAAATATTACATTCAATCAGCTCCTTTATAACAAATGTATTGGCTAGAAGAGGAACCGTGTAATTTCTAACATGTGGGAAAATGATTCAATGTCTCAGGCTTTCATGTAAAATTTACTATCTCTCAAACTGGAGTCATTCATGTAAATATGCCAAAAATTTAGTTTGTTCACTTTCCGACAAATCCGCCAGGGGACTTCTTCCTCTGGTACTCCTTTGTTTTGTTATTTCTGTTGTTTTGTTTTAGTTGAATATCTTATAAAGTTTATTTGTTGAAATCCAATTCCTATGTTTCAGTTGAAATTTCATACTACTACCCCAGGTCAATTCAATTTTGGTATAAAAGTATTTCTCAGCTACATAGGATAGGAACATAGAATAGTTGTGACGACTACTCCCGGTATCATAATTTATTTTGTATTTTATCATTGAAATTTGATAGATCCCGATCCACTCTCCTCTCTCCATCCATAACATTCTATTCGTTCAACCTCCCTAAAGCCCTGGACCCGTTCGGGGAGTTTGAATTGAATTTATTAATTCGAGTAACATTTATTAAGACCTTCCTGAAAGTATTTGTAACTGCCTGTAATTACTGCTCCACAAGCAAAAGCACTGGTTATATCCTAACATACACACATATTACGCATATCTTTGCATCTCATTTCTTTTTGGTTTTAGATTTTCTTTCAACGCAAAGGCGAAACTGTAATGGACAATGTAGACCCTGGATCCAAAATAGGTTTTACCATTTAAAGCTCAAAGTGTACAGTGGGAAAGCCAATATACATTCCATTTAAATTTCGCGCGCATATTACTGTAGACGCTATGTTATGAAAAATCGAAAATGTACTAAACTCTAATGACGAATTCTTGCTTGGTGACAATGTTACATTTACAGTTGATATTACCGATCCGTATCGAGGATAAGGACGGGTTCGTAATGCTAAGTATTTGCCGTTTGGAAACTATGTGTAGAAGGATATTATACCTGTTGACGCCGTTCCTAACTGTCTTGCACGTGCGTTAGTATTAGGACATCTACGAGGAAATAAAAATTTAAAAATGCACGGTATATGAAAACTCAATCGGAAAAGTGGAGATCCAGCGCAGCAGAATTATTCAAATGTATATGTACGTAGTACAAATGGTGGAAGTATAGATGATGTAGACAAGTTTCAAAATTATTGGTGAAATAGGTTTCAAATTATTGTTTATAGCAGTCTCCAACACACGCGAGTATGAAAAAAAACTATAAGGGCCAGCAGCTAAGAAAAAATATTTTGGAGGTATCAAGACAATCATTACGATGTCATTCAAACTATTACGTCATTTTTAAGAGTAAAGGATATTGTGAACATTGTCTTACTCCATATATGGAACGTCGACATCATAAATGTAAATATATATGTACGCAATGTGAACAGTATCATCCTGATTCAAAAAGTGCTGATGGAACGATAGTTTACTGTGACAAGTATAATCGTTAGTTACTGTGTTCATCATATGTAGACGAAACACATGTCTGTTTTGTAAAGCCAACTAATCCAAAACGTTTAGAGGATTGCTTGTATATCGTATTTGATCTGGAAACTATGTTACTAGCTGAAAATGAAAAGGAGGAAAAGGAGTACGAACCTAATTTAATTTGTGTTAGTCATCGTTGTTATTCATGTAAAGATATGCATGATGAAGTCTATAAATGTACTATTTGTGGAAATTCTGAGGGAAACAGAGACTTTGTATTTTATAATATGGAAACATTTATGAATCACGTACTCGAGCAAGGTCCGAAGTTTACAAATGTAGTAGCACTTGCACATAATCAATCGTGTTTTGACAATTTGTTTGTTGCTCGAAACCTATTAGAACGTCAAAAACTGGTCCCTCATAGTATTAGTACAGGACATAAAATTACGTAGTTAACAATAAATAATATTATCTTTCGAGATATATTGTTGTTCATGTGATTTCGATTAGCTGACTTAGCTAAGACACTCGATCTGGCCGAATCACTAAAAGAAGGCGATTTCCCACATTTGTTTAATATACCGCAAAACCAAAATTATGTAGGGTTGTATCCAAAACTTGAATTTTACAATATTGAAAACAAATCCAAAAAAGAGGGAGAAGCAATTGATGCACAGCATCATGAATGTGGGTAAAATAAAAAGACATTTCATTTTCTTCATTTACTGTTAGAGTATTGTAAGAACGACGTATGTGTCCTTACTCAGCATTAATTCAATTTTCTAATCCCATTGAAGAAAAAACAAAAGCACTTCAATGTTTTCTTTATACATCTACGATCGCTGCTTCGGCAATGAATCGTTTTCGATCATGTCATTTAAAAGAAAATGCAATTTCAATAATTCGGCCTTTAGATCTCCAGCATTGGACCCATCAAATTAAAAATGCCAAACCGTATTTGCAATATATGGAACATACACATAACATTAAACTGCAAACTTATGAAACTGACAAGGAAGTCCAATTCAAGAATTTCAAGCTGGATGGGTATCATATAAATACACGTACAGCTTACGAATTCTACAGTTGTTACTGATATGGACGCAAAATAGGGAACAGAATTTGGATGGGTAAGAAAACAGTTAAAACAGTCGATATGACGCAACAATAGCGAGGGAGGAGCTTTTAAAACATAGTGTAATGTAAACGTTTTATCCATTTGGTGATGCGACTGATCGGGGAAGTGAAAACTTCGCGTAAAATCCAAACCTTTATTCACAATGACTGTTCAAGAACCATTACGCCCACGTGACACCTTTAAAGGAGGACGTACGGAATCTTTCCGCGCTTTATATAAACGTGCAAGGGATGAGTTAGTTGAGAAAAATGACTACACTAGCCTGTACCCATGGGTCATGGCTAAAAAAACACTTCCTTCTGGTCCAGTTAAGATTCATAAAGGATCATATGCCTGATCCAAGTAAAGTCCATGGACTTGTATTTTGTAAAGTTTTGTCACCGAACGATCTTGCCATTCCACTTTTACCGTATAATGCACATATCAAACTCGTATTTTGTCTTTGCCGAACATGTATGGACGAATTACATGCAGGCAATAGTACTCACTCTGACGAGTAATGTGCAATAAATGGTGTCTTCTGTACACCTGAACTCCACGCTTGATTAGAAAAAGGGTATGCGATTCTGGATACGTATGAAATCTGGGAAATGGAGATGATAGAAGGATTGTTTAAATCTTTTGTAAATACGTTTCTAAAAAGGAAAAAGAAGCTAATGGGTTCCCAGAAGGGTGTGTAACTGAAAAAAACAACAACAGTATATTCGCAATTACAGTCATCATGAGGAAATAGATCTTGAGTATGACAACATTAAGAGAAATGAAGGACTACGATACATTTATAACATACGGTTGACATTTTTATTCGGAAAATGGTGACTGCGTACAAATTTACCGCAGACCAAAGTTGTTAACAATACACAGGAATTTAATGAAACTGGTTATCACTAACCTATTGACTTGATATATTATCAGCAAACTTGTTGCTGGTTGTGATTCTGTGAAAGATATTCACAGTCGTGTATTAATGTCTCTTACAGCTGCCTTATACCAAAGCAATCTATAAAATATAATGTATCTTATAATGTACTTACTTTCGTAGTAATGAATATTCATAAACTCTGTACTTAATTTACTATTGTAGGAGTAATATTCAGTTTCAGTACTGTTGAGGCATATGTGGCTAAAAGATACACGAAAACTTTGTTGTAGGCTAATGACAAATCCAGTCTTACATATTATTTCGCCTCAATTGTAAATGGTTTTGTTCAAACGCAATGTCGTAAGTAAATGCCATACTCTTTGTTCCAAGAATGCCTAATGAACAAGTATTTTAATTCCATATCATTAGTTCTATAGCATTACTCAACGTGTTGCAAAAAATCAAACCGGGTGCTTACTAGTTTCTAAAGTACAAAATAAAAGATTAACTCTAGTAACCAAGATCTATCGCTAATGATCAATGATAACGTTCAACTGGACTCCATTTTGTAAGACATATACTGTTTCATTAACACAAATCGTATATCTCAAATGAATCTGTACTTGTATTATAGGATTAAAATGTCTATTTTTTAATTTGGAGTTAGCTAAAAACACTAACGAATGGGGAGACCACAACTTCTTCGGATTCTTTCTTAAACTATAGTACTGTGTTCATATTATGTCGTTAATACCGATTCCCGTTTGGGACATCGATACTCAGTATGCTACTTTACAATCTAAGATACATTGTACACAAATGATGCCTCGATATGTTACTTTAAACCTAATTCTGACGTCCCATTCTCTCTAACCCTATTTGCTTCTGTTGTATACATATCACGAAGGAGGGGTTTAAATCATCTGCAAATGACCTACCTTTCTCATCATTATATTGCATACCCTATACGCAAACTTACTTGATCACATATCTACGTCCAGCGCTACTTTCTTCATTCGGGTATACAATGTATATAGGCTATCTATCAATACAACGAAGTCTAAGGTATATGTAAAGGATCTGTATCTTTCAGATTAACTCGTCCAAACAGGCACGGTACCTTTGTTAGCATTTCATTCCGTATTACTACATGTGATTCATCTAAGGAAACAAAAATGTGATTTTCCATTGACTAAAATGTTGCTGGGTTCTGTCCATTCAATTATCTGGCTCCTAACCTGCTCTTTTCATAGCTTGTTTCAACTTACTTATAGGTCTAACCAGTCGCTCCTCTGTTCATCAGTACATTCTGAATATTTTTATTTTCTTTCATTGTAACTAGTCTACGGCTAAAATCTTGAAAAACTCATTAAACCACTGTGGTCGTGTAGCTAGGTGGTCATTGCGTCATTGATAGCGCTGAGCTATGATAGTTCGGTATTTTTAACCAATAATCATTTTTGAAAACTCATACTCACATTCCTCTAAGCACCTTTTGTGATACAGTCTCCTCATAAATTCTATTTATTCAAAGAGACTATATGCTTTCCCTAGAAACAAAAAATCACATCACCTCATAAAAATGTATTTACTTTGAATGTGTAATTGTCTGGGATCACGTCAACAATTTGTGATCATTGTCCATTAGTGTTTCGTCTTTGCGTTCAAAGAAAATCTAAAAAATGAAATGATATGCAAAGATAGGCGTAATGTGTGTGTGTTAGGCTGGTCACAAGTTTAAGAAAACCATTTATCTTGTACCCTTGTCTTCACAGATCTTGATTGCGCCGTCGGAGGTTTTGTTCCTTCAAAACCAGTATGAAAATAAAATAAGTTAGAAAACCTATAAACTTTCTGTTACTACAAGCTGACATCTGGTACGAAGAACTACGAAAATAAATAAGAAATAATAACATAAGAAAACATTAAGATGCAAAAGAAATGCAGACTAATTGTATCTTAAACTACCTTTTTTGTCTCTCGTCTTGTTTTCTTTTTTCTACATCTTTTTTGTTTGTCTGTGTGTGTCATTCACATGACTGAGGAAAGTAACAAATCAATCTGTTCTTTGGCATGTTGTCTGATGGCTGTATCTTTTGAATATTTTTAGAATAATACTTGGCGAAATCGCGTGCATAACTTCACACAGAAATAAGGACAGGTGTTCGAGAGCCACGTGCATCACGAAAAATAAATATATTCACAAAATATTACCAAATTAACGATAAATAATTTATATGTTTCCGTACAGTATACGTACTACATTACATGTTTTGATTTATAAACCATGTTCGTGTGCTAATTTAACGTAATGATATTCAATTTAAAATTAAATATCAGTAAAAATACTGTAATGCATTACTCTTATTCTGTTACTGAGTGTACACTGTTAACTGGCAAATGTTGCACTAATGAATTGATACAACGGTATAGCAATTACGATAAGAATTGAATCGTAACACCTTGTGAGCTATTAGTGCTGTGCCATTCATTAAACACTGGAAAAAACTGTGTATCTAGCGTTGGGAGGACAAGTAATTAATAGTATTTAATTATAACTTGCAGTAAGATGTAGTGTTTTTGAGCCTATTGCACAAATATGTGAGCAGTTTATTAGATATAGGACGTAATTATATCACTTTTATAGCAAAATATGTTTATTATGAAACACTAAACAATTGTCTAGTTTACCCTATCACATACCAGAACAAGGGATGTAACTAGTGTATATTGTATATAGCTTAGATTCAAAAAGGTTAATCTTGCTGTTGAAGTATTTCCCTGGAATATAGGCAATCTGCAACACTTTTAGGCACCTTGTGGCTCCTATACTACTGACGAATTAGCATTATAACAAAAATTTAATTTTTAATTTGAAGATTAGATATTTTAGTTTATTTATTTTATAAAATACGTTCTCTTCAATGTCTTTTAAAATAGTTCTTCATTAAAGAAACATACCCTGTTCACAATTTTGAATTTTCATTATATGAGAGGAACGTCTCTCATAGAGTTAAAAACTTGCACGCGCCATCTGTACGCCACATACAGTACTTACAAGAGCAGATTGTAAGAAGGACACGGCAAGTGTTGCTCCGAACGAAAGACTGAACGGATGCGCCAAACGATTAATTTTATTGCACGCTCACACAGCCGCGACAGCGATGTCTGAAAAAGATTCAGTACGTATGTATGGCAGTGTGCCAAAAATGTGTAGCAAATAATGCACCCTCGACTCTAAAATAAAACAAAACGGTGATGAAAAGCAGGACAGTCTTCATACAGGTAAAACTGAGACAGTAGAGCAAAGAACTGGTGGCAAAATTTGGCCACCATCTGTGACTCCAGGTGGGCAAATCTAATGATTGGTGGGCCAGGCACGCCAATTTTGCATACTTTTTAAAGTCTGATTTTCACTGTGAAACCGTTATAACATTATTGTAGAAATTCTACCCGTATGCAAATATTCGTCTAATCTATTGTTATTAAATTAAATTTTAAAATTCCTTGTTGTTCTTGGCAGATTGTTATGGCAGCCTGTCTGATGTCGTTATGTCTTTTAAAAGTACTTCCACCTATCACTAAGTACAAATCCAGTTTCTTTATACATTGTATTATCACTTAATTTGATTTTCACTTATTCTAGAACATTTCTGTTATGTATTATGTTTTCAGGTTCAGAATTCGCGTTTCTTCAAACAGGATTTTGTGTTTCTCTTCATTCGAGTGCTCTGCAACCGTTAACTTCTATAAATATCCATATTTCAGAGCCCTAATATCTTCTTTTAGCCTGCATGCACTCAGAAATTGTCAATTGCAAGAAAAAACTCCGTTAAAACGGACTTTTTTTTAAAATCAGGACACAATGAATTTGCAGCAATAAACATGTTTAGGCACACTTAGTTTCGTTATATAATTTTTTTTATCTAGTGGTGAAAGTTTTGGCGAGATTAAAGACAAAAGTATAATTTGCTAATGTGCTAGTTCTAACCATTTTTTGTACTTTTTGCAATTTCGCGAACGGAGAAAAAAGCAATTGAGTGAGATATATCGAAAGTACCACCAACCGCGCAACCTAGCAGTTAATAAATAGTGACAAATTACCGCTCGTGATCAAAAAGCTTACCCCAAATAACACAAATATGCAGACTCAGGTGTAGTAATGTCTTGTTAATTTTATTTTTAAAATGCCAGACCTTTTCAATGAAAAGACAAATGCCGGGCATTTCTGGCACTTTTGAAAAAGGTTTAAAAGCCGGACATGACCGGCAAAAACCGGACTATTGGTAGCCTTAATTGCACTATACAACCAGTCTGCCTAATATAACACCCACACCATGTTCGCATTTTATTTTATACACTCCCGGCATCTTAAGATCAAGTGTGTCCTTTGACGTTTTGAGCATCTATTTTATTTTCCTATTTATAAAAAATTGAATTTATATTATATCGTATAAATTCCGTACTGAATTTATTATGAATGTCTTCCACAAATGGCACAACTTCATCTATATGTTTACCTTCATCTTCCTCTGTTAATTTACTTCTTCTTTCTTCGTGAACCCAAAAATATCCCAAGCAGACTTGTCAGAAAGCTTGGTTTTAAGAAAATTGCCAAAAAATTTGGAGAAAACTTGGAATAAAGGCAATAGTGAAACCCAGTGTAAAATTAGTCAGTATTATCAACGAACAGAAACAAATGATTGAAGAAGAAGAAACAATAAATCTATGTGCTGCATTATCCCTGTCAGTTCAACACTTGCAATCTTTTGTATGTGCAAACACAAAATGGAAGTGCAACCAATGTTGCAATATCAGAGTTGTAGCTTAGGTGGTGAGGATAATACAGTAAATATCCTAATTAAAACAGATTGAAGTATTAATTATTGCATCATAATTCAGGGTAGTCCTATTGGCACATCATATCTAGATCGACCACGTTCTCAGATGCACGGATTACGACGATTGCTAATAGTATGAAATTACTTTAGATACTACGCTGCTTTTAAGATAGGTGCAAAGACAGTGTGAGAAACTGACTACAAATAATATTATTTTATGCATCTTTAAAGTTTTCACACAACTTCAAAAGCCGTCTAAACAGTTGAAGAAGTCATAGCGACCAGTACTGTAAAAGGTGAAAGAGTAAATATATTGAATTGCCTTGATTTTAAACTAGTATCGTTCAAAACACGATATCTTAATTACATAAAACAACACATCCTGACTGAAGTTCTCCCAGTGTTTTCCTCATTCATACCAGGCAATTACCGGCATTGTAGTTACAAACTGTGCCCTGGCCAACACATTCCTAAAACCTCTGCCTCGCCGCGTTCCCGCCTGAGTCTGAGATTCCTAAAGAGTGCTTTCTCTGGCAGTCTGGATACGTCGTGACGGCACATTTTTTTTAGTGAGTCAATTCAATTCATTGTAAAAAAAATATATAAATATGCTAATTCTCATATATTTTTTTTTCTGGGTACCGAAACCTTTCTTCGTAGAGAAAAGCTAAAGACCATAAATAAAGTCAAGACATTAAACAGTACTTTATATCTACTGATTCTAATTAGTACTAATTAATTTTTGAACAAAACTTACGCTTTTATTACTTTCTTCGTCTGTCGGCCCAGAATGTTGGGAGGACACAGAGTGACTGCAGGCAGAGGAATCTTCCACTCGTTATAGGTTCTCTCTATCGTGACCACCACTGGATTGTCCTGGAATTTCCTCCACGATTGGTGAATAAGGAAACCTGTTATTGCAACACCACACAGGAAAAGTACAACCCACATTACCCTTAAAAAGAAGAGAGCACATATTATTAAGTCTGGGATTGAAATATTTTTTTATAGATTAGATATGTTTACTAGCTGTGGTAAGAAATTGCTCACAAACAAATCATTAATCATGACAACTTGATCTGGCTTAGGAAATCGCGCAAAGTGGCTATGAGATAGTTGAACATAGTGAAAAGAAAATGCATGATAACAAATCGAAACACAGAGGCTGAAGGAAATAGAGATATAATACTTAAGAATAAGACCATAGAGAAAGTAAACAAATTCATTAAAATACTATGTAACAAGCAAGAACGTGGTAGTAGAATATGTAAAAAGTTACTTATCATCGGGCAAAATATGTTTCTATTTAGTCATGAGACTATTAACCACGCGATTCAAATAAAGAAAGCAGAAATTGAAAAATGTACAGAACGGTTATTCTATGGTTAATACTTTGTTGTTGCGAAAGTTGCAATACGCCCCTACTAGTGAAAGATGAGTTCCGTGTGTTTGAGAATAAGGTTTCGTAAAAAAAATATATGGACCGAACCGAGACCAGATGACCGGCCTATACTATAAATATTAAGAAATCATAACGGGTAAGATGCACAGACTATGTAGCCTAAATTCTATCGTGGTTAGTTTTACCATGTTAGTAAATGCACAAGTC
The DNA here is from genome assembly GCA_022664845.1 of Lepisma saccharinum. Lineage (NCBI taxonomy): Eukaryota > Metazoa > Arthropoda > Insecta > Zygentoma > Lepismatidae > Lepisma > Lepisma saccharinum. Next base: position 12,682 of record JAGDQP010024465.1, on the reverse strand, counting down.
TACATAAAGTAGAAAATCCAAGAGCAGCCATAGTAATTTTCGACACAAGCATAAAAGAGCTGCTGCTAGACCAACACTCTGATAGCAACAGCATAACAGTTGAAGTAAAACATAAATCTGGAAAATTTCTAATTTGCTGCTGCTATTTCCCGTTCAGCCATCAAATTGAAGCCTATATAAATCACATTGAAGAAATGATCAGAAATTACCGAAATAAGATTATAAATTCCGCCGATGCCATTGCGAAGTCACCGCTCTGGCAAAGACCCAAATTGGACAACAGGGGAGAGGAAGATTTAATTATGCAACAGAGCCTAATCATATTAATCAAGAAGGCAATCCACCAACATTTCGGGGCAATGCCGAAGCGAAGAGAAATATTAATGTGACGATCGCAACCAGGAACATACTGGATGAAAATGAGAGCAGTGATCATAAAGCAATTACTTTCACGTTGGAACAAAAAATGGGGTTGGGCTGTAGCACGCTAAACTAAAGTATAATACAAACAAAATAAACTGGAAAAAAGGTGGGTTCTCTACTGAAGAAATAATGACGTAAATAAGATTATTAAAGATCCAAGGAACCGTAATAAACCCACTTGTAAGAGTTGCCCCGCCGTGGGTTGTCAGTATGCCCATGATGACTCCGTTCTGAAGCGCCAGATTAGCTAGGTTAAAAACAATAATGACAGCAGCAAAAAGATCATATCAACTTTCGCAACTTCCAGAAATAAGAAATAGGAGGTTTGAAAAGTACAGGCAGGCGAAGAGGTCGTATGAAGAAAGTTTGAGAAATGCGAAAGTCGAGATATGGGGGAAGTATTTCAACCTCAACATGAAGTAGGATCCCTGGTTACTACCTACAAATTAGTAACCAAAAGAATAAAATCTCCTTCAATTTTAACTGCACTCAAAAGAAAAGATTGAGCACAAACAAACAACCGGCTAGAAACAGCAGGGGAGCTAATTGAAACACTACTCCCAGAGAACAGGACCGAGAACAAACAAATAAGAATCAAAGCTTATACACCACTACTTACGGAAAACATTGAATATATAACGAATGAAGAAGTTGAAGAAGCACAAAAATATCCCCAGGTACTGATGAAATCACTGCATAAATATATAACAATTTAAAGGAATTATTTATACCCTATTTAGCAAGACTATACCAGAGTGAGTCATATGTTCGTATCGTTGGGTGGCCCCGCCCACTCGATGCCGGAAAACCATATGCAACGTGTAGAACAGGTGAAGGTGGTGGCTGCAGAAAGCATGTCACGTGTCTGTCTGATCACAGCGCTAACGGTGTGTGAGAGGAACTACGCGTTGAATACGCAGTTGGCAGGACAATGGGTCAGGAGAAACTTGTGTGTCGTGTGCTTCTGCGCCATTACTGGAAAAAGGTGTTGGATGCAGCAGCAGCAGCCAAGGAAATTTGTGCCGTAGAAGGTGAAGGTACTGTTCACCCGTCCACAGCTAGAAAGTGGTTTCAACGTTTTCGGTCTGGTGACACCAGTCTCGATGACAAGCCCAAGAGTGGACGCACTGTGACGACGGATATCAATGCCCTCCTGAACGCTGTTGAAGGAAACCCAGGAACTGGCAGATGAGGTCCAGACATCACAAACTAGTGTCGTTCGTCATCTGCATCAACTTGGGTTTCGGTCCAGGCAACCGAGAATGGTTCCCCATGATTTGACTCCCGCTCAAGCTCAACAACGTGTGACCCTGTGTGAAGAACTGCTTCGAAACATAACTGACGACAGGTTTTGGCGGCGGATCATCTCGAATGATGAAAAGTGGATCTTTCTTCGTTATCCTGACACCGGGAAACAATAGCTTCGACCAGGTACCGAGGAGCAGCCAGTAGTTCAAAGAGGGCAGTTTGAAGAGAAGACAATGCTGTGTGTGTGGTGGAATTTCGAAGGTCCGGTGCACTGGGAGCTCGTTCCACATGGTCGTTCCGTAGATGGAACATGGTATGCTGAACAGCTGCAACAGGTATACGACATTGTGCGCCGTCTTTATCCAGCACCGGTGAACCGAAAACCACTGCTCCTCCAATTTGACAACGCTCCATGCCACAGGTCAAGAAGAGTTCGCCAGCACATTGCGGACATGGATGGCGTGGGCATTTTACCCCCCCCCCCTACGGTCCCGACCTTCCGCCATCTGATTTTCATCTGTTTCGTTCCATGGCACACTTCCTGCGGGGAAGACAATTCCATTCCGTGGATGATGTGACAACTGGCATTACTGAGTTCTTTGCTTCAAAGCCTGCAGCCTGGTATCGTCAGGGGCTTGTGTCACTGGTGGAACGTTGGAGAAGGACCATACAGTGTGATGGGATTTACTTCGCCGAATAGGCTTCTGTGGTACATGGGGAGGCGGGTGCTGCACATTATCCTTGAAAACGCTACGAACATATGACTCACACTGGTATAAGATCTGCTTAAAGCAACAAAATTTCCTAAACTGCAGAAAAAAACTGACCTTCTTATTTTACTTAAAGCAAGGACAAACATAGAACTGAATCAAATCATACTGCCTGACTTGCCTGCTGACTGTCGTGGAAAAAATCTCATAAAGAAAATTTAAGCTTGTAGGCCAAACTTGCAGAACTGTCACCTGTAGTACGGGTTCCAAGTGGGGAAATCAACAGAGGACGCAATCAATAGAATGTTCAAATTAATAAGAAAAGAAGAGTCGAAGGATAAGGAATACATAATGGTCATATTTGTGGACATCACCGGTGCGTTTGTTAACCTATAGTACCTGGTCTTTTTGTAAACTTAAAGAAACTAAATATTCCCCAAAACCTCTGGCAAATAATGCGGGACTACTGTAAATACATAAAGTTAGCCATGTGCGTCTCGGAAGAGAAATTTAAAAAAAATCCAACGAAGGGATCTCACTATGGATTGATCTGTGTGTCGATTGTCTGGGGCAGAAATAGATCTTTGTATACAGGAAATAAATATACTGAAAGAAACTTTGGGAATGGTAAAATACGCAGATGATATTGCAATAGTTCTGACCGACAACAGTAAGAGAAACCTTGAAGAGAATGTTAACAACTTTTTACATAAAACTGAATAAGTGTTGTCAAAGCAACAAACTAGAAATATCTGCGGATAAAACGAAATATATTATCATCGGAGAACTTAAAACGTAATTCAACAGTAAAATATGTTAAAAAATATCTGGAAAAGAGTTAAGAATTTTAAAAACTTAGGAATCATACTCGACGAACACCTAAACTTCAATGATCATATAAAACATATTAGCCTAAATAAAACAAAAAAATGAAATAAACTAATATCATTTGCAACAACGAATTACAAATTGTAGCTCAGAATGGTAAGTATTTATCTGAAAATTATGATAAACTCTATCTTAACTTATTGAGCCAGCATCTGGGAGCAAGGGTTACCCAAAATAAAAAGTAGCGGGCATCATAAATAGCGCACAAAAATCCGCTGTTAAGATTAAGTAGGGATTACCGGGGAACTCCGGGTGAACCCAAACTAATCGCACTTAACACCACACCAGCCAATTTGGAAGACATAAGAAGGGGAGCCATATTGGCAGAAAAGGAGTACATCCACAAATCTCAGATAGTGGAGGACCTGGGGGATAGTGACAAACTAGATGCCAAAATAATACACTTATGACAGAAACATTGGGAAAACAGTAAAAGAGGAAGAAGGATCTTCGATATTCTTCCATGTCGAACATAGACAAGAAATTTCCCATTTCAATCCGAAACCAGGGCTTCCGTATTTCCTGACGGGACATGGCCCCTATCTAACAAAAGAAGTTTCAACTTGGTGGTGGTGGTGGTGGTGGGGTTAACTTGAATGGTAGTGTGTTGATCCAGCAACGCTAGAGTATGTGGTCCTGCAGTGGTCGGCATTGAAAGGTAGGAGCTGTAAGACAAGCTCATTCCAGAACACACTGAAGATGAATACCAACGTCATCTACCCTAAGCCCTGTGTGAAAGAATTTCAAACTTTCACAAAAAGCAGCTTTTAGAAAGATTACTAAATCAAACATAAAATTAATGAAAAAACCAAAGGAAACAAATTTAAACAACAAACTGTCTATTGTGAAATGTGAAAGTGTAAACGTGTAAAACGATGGATATGATGCTGGAATATGGATAGGGAAATAATTGACTTTCCGTCAGAAAGGGCTGCTGTTAGTGGAAACGGGAAGTAAAAATTATCAAACGTCATATTAATGAACAATGAAAGAAAAATAACATAAGAAACTAATGAGATGAGATTGAAGTTATTTCCGCCTTCGCAATTATCTAAGCGTGTGTATTGCTTTTTTGCGTGTCGGACTTTGTGAGTCGTGCGTCACACACTGTGATCATGTATCTCGTATTTTGTCTGGTTTCAAAATCTGAAGTCGAACGTGTGAAAAGAATGAATGTAGAACGGAAGAACTGCTGCGAACCCGTTCTGCAAAGGCCTGGAAAATGTACACCAATTATAGTGTCCATTCGCAGCTGTGAGTGAGCGGGAGTATGAATAATGGAAATATGAAGTAGTAAACCAGTTAAATATGAACATGAAATTATCTAATACTTAAATATATAAACTATTGGTAAAGGAAGATGGACTTACTTGTTTGACCACAAAGCGAGTCTGGAAACAGTTAAATAAATGAAACAGGTGTGTATAGAGTAATCGATGAACAGTAAAGTACACACGGGATGAAGCCGTTCACATGAGAGTTTATCATACACGGAGAAAACCATAAAAGCAAATCTTATCAATGATTCACCACATGTTCATATTTCATATTTTATTTTTTTAAAAGAACATTCTCTATAATATATTCGACATAGAAGAAAAGATCTTAATAGTAATCATCATTATATGTTTCTCAAATTATATTTTGATTGCATTAATGATAATTTCGCTCTATTAAGGGTAACAATAATAATCGCCATGTTTTCATGTTTTCAAATAATGTTTCTATATTAACTTAACTTCATAAGGCAATTGAAGGTCTCAAATACGTCAATATTAATCACCATTTATATTTTGAACTTATTCTTTTAAAGGTATTAATGATTATTCTGTTAAGCTATTTTCAGATATAAATGGTTCACAACGAATAACAATAGAGTAAAAGGGTAACGGGAAAGCAGTTGCTACGGTTCCACTAGTTGTGTTCCCCATACACGTTGTATGTTTTTGTAATAATATAGCATAGTATAATATAAAAATAATAATAACAATAATAATAATAATAATAAAGAGTAGTTTGAGAAACAAATAAAAAATAGGATCAGTAATAATTAGGATAAAACGGGGTAATTAGCACTAATTTGGGTGAATCGGCATAAAATTCCACATAAAAAGTTAATAGTGTGGGTGTGAATACAATTTGTATGTTAATCACATGTTAACTTGCATTATATATGTACACACTATTCCAAAAAGGATGACCTCATTGATTAAGGCAATTTTCAGCTGAAAATTCTCCAAATCCAACTTCAGGCATCTTCGGAAACAGTAAATCAAAGATGCCAGGTTCGAGCCCTGGTTTGTAAGGATGAACCTTCGCAATTGGGAAAAAATGTACAGATGTATTTTTCTTCTTCTTTTAAGTGCAATAAGACATGTTGAAACGTTATTAAATAAGATACGCAATGATACATTATTTCAAAACCATCCATATATCTGAGCACGTGATCGTTTTGTCACCTACGTTTCCATACGTAGAAGCACATTTGCAATGAAAGTGAAGACAGCAAATTTAGATATCGCATTCATAGTTCAATAAACAAGAGAAAGGAGAGAAAAACAACAGCATTTGCAACGTATACGAATGTCTTTGCCTCGAACACCGAAAATTCAGTCATATTTCTTCAGTAGGAGTTATATCAGGAAGAAATAGATGGATGTGTTCATGTTAGCTAAGTGGTAGAGCGCGTCGCTTCTAATCGTGAGATCCTGGGTTCGAGTCCCGTTCTGGAAATTGTATTTTTATGTAATCGTATATGCCTCAAAGCATGAATAATTAGATAAAATAATAATAATCAGTTTTATATTTATCCATACCAGCATTTCTGGACATAAGAAAGTTGTGGTAAAATTAAGTTCATTATTCGCAGGACGAATGTTGGGATTACGTGCAAGTCGGAATCGAACACTTGATTGTTAGAAACAATCTCGGTCGCCTATACACCATGATAACGGACTGGATTCGGGGGTCGTTATAAATGTTAAGAGGGCGTATGCGAGAGGTTACTTTTATCTAAAAGTATCGCTCTTTACGGGAAGAGTTGAAGTTCCGGAATAGTACCTAAGTACAAGGCGGTTGTCACCTTCTTTAAAGGACATGAAAGCTTTGGTGAAATTCTAAAAGACATTTGAAATACATTTATTTTCGGACTTGTGTCTAAGGAAGTTACATATCTAAAATTAAACTATAACAAAGAATCTATACAAATTCGGGACGGCGTATGAATCATGACTCAAGTTGAAGCTGAAAGACTAATTTGAGGAAAAACAAGATAAAACAAAAACAGAATATTAAATCTAAATCAAGTTACAAAAGTTAGGTTAAGCTCCAAGTACCAATTTTAACCAAAACATAAAATACTCTTTTTACACACATTTCTAGAGTTTGCAACGTACCTGTGATTTTCTAGTCGAATTAAGGTTGTGAAGATGCACTTGGTAAATAAACTGTCACTGTTCGTTAAGTTTGGTTTAATCGTGTTTAAACCTTTAAGTTCTATTTTAAGTCCAGATTGAAGATGAAGCATAAATTTCAGTTAAAGATGTCTTCTCCCTTGGCGTCAAAACTATAAGTTCTTCTGATAATCTCTGTTGTCCCAATTTTGACGAATGAGTTGTAGATGGTGAGTGAGTGATAGAGACTGGTCTCGATCGTTGATTTACACTTAGTTTTTATATGGCTGTTTACGAAAAAGAAAAGAAACAAATTTTGTTTTCTCGTGTGACATTTTCACTCAAGTCAAGGTTGTATTAGCTCATCTTCTAGGTGGATGTAGTTGAAGGTTAAGTCTGAAACATTTCCTGTTAATGACGTTATTAGGTGTCCGTGATGTCTGGAATCGCGTGGGATTTTATATTGGATTTCGATGTTCTTGTGAGTCAAGGTTAGATCTGATGTCACATGGTAGTTCGTAATTTAGAAATATAATTTGAGAACGGAAATGATGTTACTGTCACGTCTTGCACGTTGCTATGTTGTTTTATGGATACTTGGGAGCTCTGATGTAAAATCTATTGTCATGATTCATACTCGTAATAAAACTTAAATCTAATACAAAGTGAGATATTATAAACTTTCAGAAATGATATATACAGTGTTGGTCAAAACTCATATAAAAATTAAAATTAAAATATTAAAACCTGAGCATATAACAATACAGTTGATAATATGAGAGTCCCGAACATGGGCTCTGCAATGAATAAACTAGTGGTTCACCTCTTTGCAATGATGCTTTAACTTAGGTCTTTAGGAAAGGAGATCGTTCATAGAAAGGATACTAACTCCAGTCCGAGTTAGCAGGTAAAGGTATACCAACTTAAGTTGGGGTGAGGTGAGAGTCCTGACTTCAGTCCAAGCCAGGTAGAGGTGACCACTTTTCGGAGCGAAGAAGTGATAACTTCTAAGGTGATTGACTGGCCTTTTATATCCCTATTTGTGGGCGTATTGTTAGTACTTCCAACTCTTGCCGCTTGGTGTTGGTGCCGTCTGCTTCTTATGGATGCTTAGTCAGCTTTATGTAACGTTTATTGTTTGTTTACTTTGTAGTCAACACACTGACCTAATGATCCATATCCCATTACAATATTCACTCATGACTCTATGATACTTAGTTAAGTGAGAAGGCCCCGCAAATGAGGTTCTTATTAATCTAAAAAAATTCCCAATACATGAAGCACTACCGGATATCATTTTTTTCCTACCTTGTATTGCACCAATGTTTCTTATTGCTGGGTATATTTTACATGAATTCCTAATATATTAGTCTTCGGCGTATAATAATGCTAGTCTTGCTAACTTTCCACGATTTCTGAAAAATTTCAATTTTTTTTTCGAAAATCTTGAGTTTACTTCATCTTCTTCTCTTATAGATTAGGCACGATGTGTACATGAGTTAACGCGTTGGAATCTGCTTTCCATGCTCTTTCCAACGAGGGATTATTCATAGCCTTAAGAAAATAAGGACGGTGGCAAGGTCCATGAACGTACTATTTTCAAGAATTCTCTGGTCTGCGTCTAAGGGTTAAGCCTGTCCTCTCTACTGCGGAGAGCAAGCTTAGGAGAATTGAAGAGTGTAGATATGTTTATCAGAATAATAAATTGTACCACTGTGCCAAATTTCAGCTTTATGGTATTTAATCGTGGGTTAAAACTTACCTTTCATGGGCTAGTAGTTGCTTGACGATCATTGCTGAAAGCAGCAAATCAATAAAGTAGTGAAATGTTCTGAACGTGCAACAGAAAATTGTAAATCATAAATGTTATTGCGGAAGCAAACATTATGACAGAAAGGTTTCTTCATCTTTCGTAGTTTAACCGTTCATACATGTGTTTAGCTGCTTAAAAAATAATAATTCACAAGTTACAGATTCTATAACCATTATAAAGTAATATAAAAAAAATAAAAATTGAGAACTTTGGAGGGCTTAAATTTCTTGAAAGCTATAAAGTTCTAAAAGTTGAAAATACTTTAAAGTTACAAAGAGTTTAAAAGTAAACCGTACAAGCAAGTAAAATTTTGAAAGTGGAAGATTTAAAAAATCTATCGAATTTATCACGTTTTAAATGTTGGAAGATCTTCGAAGTTACGAAGTTTCTAAAAGTAGATAGCTGTCTAAAAAATTGACCTTTTTATAATAGTTGAAAGTTCATAAAACTTATAAAGCTTTCATTGTTCAAAATTTTTAGAAGTCGTAGGTTTTAAATAAGTTTCATTTTAAAAGTTTCAAGTTGCCAGAAGTTGACCACATGGCCTTAATTGTTATCAAGTTTCTAAGAGCAGAAAACATATTAAGGATATAAATACTATTAATTACCTTTCTGTTATGGATCTGTTTTCCCTCGCTGCTTCCCCAATACCATGGAAAGTGGTCTCCAACAAAACATTTCTCACACACTGAAGCATCATTCCAAGTTGTTGTAATAAACTTGTTAATATTCAAATAGAACTGCAAATGAATTATATACTTAAATGAGTCATAATAAAATAATTGCACTATGGTTATAACTTGTCACTGCATATAATATGTAGACGACGAAACTTTGTAATACGATATAGGGTAACCCGGATATATTTCTATCAAAAGATGTTGTACTGATCAGAAGAAATAAAAAGCTAATATCGCCATGACTTGCAATACTTTTTACCCAATCGTAAGAATATTTGAACCAACTAATAGTGTCATTTATGCTGTAGTTTAATAAGAAACAAGTAATTAGGGCAAGAAAATAAATACTTTTCTGTTTATGTAATAAAATTTTTTAAACATCCATTACGGACAATTATGCGATAGTCTTTATAAAGTTATTTTCTCCAAACATAGATTTATCAATTATTAACATATATATTACATCTACTGTTCTAATCCTACAAAAGAATGATTCTATAAACTAACATTTGGTATTTAAAAATAGTAAGGAAGTTATCAAAAATATTACTATTTATACAAGATGTTTTTGTATGTTCACTTTATAAACTAGACCAAATTTCGAAAAAAAAATCAAAAAATGTCACGGACGCAATTTTTGCGGAATTATATGCAACCTTGCTAGTTTTCCTGAGAAATGTACGCTGAATTCAAATATCATGGTTGCCAAAACCATAATTGTTCCAGAAATACAAAAGAGCGGACTGAATTAAAAATATCCAACTAGCTTCTAGAAAATCGAATAAAACAGGTGTTTAGATCGAAATTTGAGAAAAATTGTAGGTTCAAACATCTTTACATTTTATTTTCAGTGTTGGGCGAGGCTTGGAGTCCGAACCTTGTATTAACACCACGTAACATATTCTTCAATTTGAGCATGTCACCCCGTACAGCTGTAGTCTACAGAAACCGCGTTACTTTTAATGGCGTCGTGACCTTGCCTGAACCGAACATAGTTGACTCGGTCCTAAACATAACCCGATTGACTCGGTCTTGAACCGAATGACTCAGAAGCCGGTCTTGACCGATATAATCAGACTGACTGACTCGGCGACCCGATGATCCAATCTTGACCCAGTTGATCCAGTGGCCAAATCTTAAAACTTTGGCCGGTGTTATTCCTGTGGTTTGAACCAATCCAAATTATATTTTGAGAAATTCCTTGGGAAATGAGCTTATGTGCGGAAACTTCATGTTTCGGTGTTTTAAAAGACTTTAATGTCTATATACTATTTAATACTTCAAACACAAAATTCTTGCAGAATAGCCTTTCCGAGCGTCCACACCTCCAGTGGTACTTTTGTTATTTCCATGGTTATGAGACTATTTCCATATTTTATTACTACTGTTTGCAACTTACGGCGTCGTATTTTTGCGCTCTCTGAATAATTCCCCTGATTCCGGTCAGACCAGGAGGAGAGACTATTCAAACGGTACAGTGTACAATAAGGAAAGAATTAAATCTCTGCTTCGTCCTCCGGGTTACCGGATTGAAATGGGTCCCAAGCATAGAGCCATTGACCCGGTCCGAAACTTGACGAGAATAACCAGGTAACCGTTGTCTCATTGACAAGTCTAGTGGATCAACCTCCACCGTGTGGGTCCCGCATGTCTGGCTGTTAGCTTTCTGTACTTGCTCACTACCTAGAAACTTTTCTATTTCTATTTTATGTGAGGGGTATATACACTTTGTATGGATCATGTGAACATCTGCTGTCAAGTGTCAGGTTATTGTATATCGATTATTTGGTGATGTTAATATGAAGTTCTTGCTCCAAGCTTCGCTGAACATTGAAATATACAGATTTCATGTAAAAATGTTTGACTTAACTAATTATCCCAAATTTCGACCAGAGCACCTGTGTTATTGGATATTCTGGAGTCTATTTGGGGGTTTCAGTCCAGGACACCATATTTAATTTTGGACACCATATTGGATTATCATATCAATTCTCACTTTGGCAACCATGATATTTGAATTCAGGGTACTTTTTCAGTTAAACTAGCTAGGTTGCCTATAATTACTCAAAAATGCCTATCAGAGTTGGTATTCCTGAAAAATGAACTAGTCTATTATAGCAAAATGTGTATAGCAAATTGTATAAAATTATATTTCAACTGTTTTGCTCTATAACAGTGTACTTACTACGCTGTGATAAGAATCGACCGTGAATCCTCCGGTTTCCAGCCTACAGTTTTATCACTAAGATACCACAGTCACGGAGAGTTTCTCTGCAATATTGCTCAATAGAAGCCCGAAGTAGATTGCCCTTTTTCCTCATCTGTTAATTTAGCGGATATCACCTTATCTGTTGATGTAGTGATATCACCTTATCTGTTGACATGACGTTATCTGTTGACGTGTTGATATCAGGTTATCTGTTATACGTTCACGTGATGATTGATATAATTTATAATATATAGAGGGCGATGATGTAGTATACATCATAAAAAGTCTTGAGTTTCGCAGTGATGGCCAAGCAGCAGCAGGAGCAGTATCAGCAGGTTATAGAAGAAGTTGACTTCACATCAGAGGATGAAGTGGTAGTGAAGACATTACCACTACTTGATAATGTAGAGACAAAGAAGATAGAGGAGGATATCGAACAATATACAGTTTCTTAAGATTTAAAGCAGTCACCATAATTACTATCGTCGTCTTCTACTATAGTACAGAAGGAGGATGAAGAAGACGATGATATCAAAGAAGTTTATTCTTCTTTAGTTCCGAAGAAGCAGCAGGAGCAGAAAAGAAAGAAGCGTGTATTATATGGAGTGAACTATTCTTCAAAGAAAAGTTTGTTCTATGGAAATACGGACATTAAGCAGACATCCTTAGAAGCCGCAGCAGCTGCAGCAGCAGTAGCAGGATCACCAGGATTATAAACTTTGGTGAAATCTGCCCGAGTATTAGTGAAATCTTCACCTGCAGTACCACAATCAGCACCAGTAGCAGTAGTAGCAGCATCGTCAGGATCATCAACTATGGTGAAATCTAGCAGAGTATGAGCGAGATCTTCACCTGTCGCACCACCAGCAACAGCAGGATCATCAGCACGAATATTTGGAGTAAGTGACCAAGTGAAAACTCTGAAGTGTAAGTGTAAAAAGCAATGGGTAGATGAAAACTGTACTAAAGAAGCGTTAAAGAAGTGGAATCCTCAAACCCCTGCGATATGCGAAGGTTGTTTCTATGACGAATACAATCAAACAGGCCATGCGTGTTTAGGATATTTGAGGTGCCCATTTCAAAATGGGTCCTTGTCCACTTTCAATTAAGGACGCAAATGGCCCGTAATGGAAAGTGAACAAGGACACGTTTGGAAACGGACGATTCATTTAAAAGACGAGGTGGTACCAGGAGAAGAAATTGAAGAACATTTCAGAAAAGCAGTGTGGATAATTATTTTACATTATTACATTATCCTACATTATTTTACAATCATCTACACACACACACACACACACACATATATATATATATATATA
>JAGDQP010024464.1:0-18868 GCA_022664845.1 Lepisma saccharinum | reverse complement strand
TCAAAATGTCGGAATTTTTCCTTTATCTACTTATCATCCTCTACCTTCATACCAAATTTCATGTTTCTAGCTTACTCCAAACACCCTAAACAATATGATGAGTGAGTCAGTGACTGAGTGAGTGAGTGAGTGTCACTTAGCCTAAAATGTGCAATTTCAGGGGTCCACAACTAGAACATAGTTTGAGATACAAATATGAAATTTTATACATTTGTACATATTTACCATATCTCCTTAGCGGCAAAAGCTCATATTCCTATCTTTAACATCTTTTTTTCTTACGGGGCCCCCAAATCGTCGATTTTGCCATAAACTCTTGTTCCTGTATAACATGCTTCTGGCAGTGCTGACGTTTTCTGACGTGAAGAACTTGGCTCATGCACTGCCGTGAATGTTGATCATTTTTTTAATATTACTATCCTTATCGTCAGATAACCAAATATAACTGTTCATGCAATTTTGTTCAGGCTTGTTAATTACTTATAAATTAGGAAATAAGTTAATAAACTGAAGGAAATAAGGAAAATGTTTCATAATTTTACTTCTATTATATAGTTCTCTACATTTTAGCTGCACCCGAATATTATGTTGATTACTGTTTCCATGGTAACGCGACAGAATTATTAAATATCATATATATTCGGGGATTATGTAGGAATGTATCCAATAAAAGCGAATTCTGATATAATGATGTAGGAACAACGAAAAGAGGTATATTGTAGATGATGTTATCTGTAACAAACGCTTGCAAAGAAGTGTTTTCTCAATACATTCTTTATGGGTTCAGCAACATACAGCATCTTAATATATTTGTCAACGTCCATTGTTATTAATTTCGTTATTGTTAAAGTCAGTGTTTGATAGGTTACTGTTTGATATTAAAAAAAAAGTATGCCGAATACTGCAAATCTTTGACTAAAAAGAAAAAATGAAAGCAGCATTTCAGGCAGTGTTTATACAATTATTGATTAGCTCCGTAGTAGAGCCTTAGTCACATAATTAAAAGTTTTGTTGTTTGAATCTCCTTTAATAGTTTTAAAACATTTTTGTACATTAATACGTGTTTTATTTCACTCTTTCAATTGATTTTCATTGATACCTATCTTTTTAAATCTCTATACTGAGTAACTTCAGAATTGCGTGCGACATCTATAATAATCTATTATTAGTAAAAGTAAGCATTAAAATAAAAAGAAGCGTTGAGTTACAAAACAAAATCCCTTTGCGGGGTGAAACCAGGGAATTTACAACTTTGTGCGAATTTTGAACTTCGATTTCTTCGACGCAAAATATTATTTTATCATACACGGAAGTGCCAAAAGTCTATACTTACCTAATAACGTTCGGGCTCCCCTCTAGAGCGGCGAAGTGCAGCAACTCGATATGGTACGGACGCAACAAGTCCATGGTAGTCCGCTGGATGGATGTAGAGCTATGCAGTCTCGATTATCGTTCACATTTTGGTGGTTGTTCCAGGTTGAGGATCCTGGGCACGAAAGGCCCGTTCAGTGATATCTAACATGTCCTTAATAGTGTTCGTGTCCGTAAAGGGTTGGAGATGGTAACCAAGCAGCTGAACATAGCGCTGACTGGTCAATGTCCTGTTCAACCAGACCAGGGAACCCAAACCATGCCAGGTAAGCACACCCCACAACATGACGGAGACACCACCAGTTTGGACAGTGCATTCTTGACAACTTGGATTCATGACTCCATGGAGTCTGCGGCACACCCCTACCCTACAATTGGAAACGTGACTTATCTGACCACGCTACATGTTGCCAGTCATCTACGGCACAATTCACGTGTTCTCTAGCCCATATGAGTCGTCACCGCCGATTGGCAGCGAGTAGGAACAGCACACGTGTCGGTCTTTGGTTGCGATACCCCAAATTGCGCTGCGCTGACCCCTGATACACGTTTCTGAGATGCTCTGCAAAAACTCCTGTTGTCAAATGACGCACTGTTGCTTGTATTTTTGCCCGGACGAGTCTGTCCAGACGTCGCCAGTAGCGGTCATTCAGCACCCGTGGGTAGCAACTTCGTTTTCCTGATGGATCGTAATGCCTGCAATGCGGTACTCACGGTCCACCCTTGATACTCTGGAGAAAGTAAAGTCCGGACGAATTCTTAAATCGCGTGCCCCATTCGTCGAGCAAAAACTATCATCTAGCGCTCAAACGCTGATAATGCTCGTCGGCCATCACCACGTTAAACGACGTTTCACTGCACTTACAGAAGTCCAACTGTCCACAACGCAACTGCTTCGCGCCGTTCGACATGTTTACCGCGGTGTTAACGCACTGTCAACTAGTTGCCTCCCGCTATCCGATGATGTCTGGCACGCCTTGTCTGACTACATATCAGGACAATATTTTTCACATAAATACGTAAATTCTGAATATGCATGCAAATTAGCGAATTTATACCATGTTGTAATACACCTATTTGTGAAAGAAGAAACATCAACTACAGACATACGGCAATCATTTTGTCCATAGCTGTACATAAGAGAAAGAGTTGAGACAAAGTAGTAGAAATATATGATAGCAGTACAATCATGAAATGTTTCACTTGTTCTCTTCAGTTTATTAATTTATTTTCTCCTTTATAAGTAATTAACAAGCCTAAACAAAATTCCATGAAAAATTATGTTTGGTTATGTGACGTTAAGGATAGTGACATTTAAAAATACATATATATATGAATTTTACATCTTGCTAAGTCATTCCACTACAAGGATACTACGAATATTTTGACCAGCCTTTTGGGTAATTTTTTATCGTCAACACCAGAAGTAATATTGAAATCTCGCCAATAACTTCTCTTTAGTTAATTTCGGATAAAAAAAAAGTTTCCCACATATTTGTAGCTTAACTTGTGTTGGTATTCACAAATTTCCCAAATATAAGCAATTAGCAATGTTCATCTAACGAATTTGCAGGATACCTTCATTCTACTTTTACTAAATATCCAAGCTTTTCCTATTTTTTATTATCTGTTGCAACAGCTTGTTATCTCGTTTCCTGATGACTTTAAATTGCTACTTGATTTTAGTATTTAATTTAATATCAAGGTTCTCCTGTCTCAGTGCCCATCGAGAATACCGTCAAATCTAATGATCCAAGAGATACCCTTCTCCCTTTACTTATTTCAGAGTGTAGATACAAGAATAATTTAACAATATCTTGTAGTGGAATGAGAGCATAAAGATCTTTTTTGTCTACATGTCTACAAGTCCTTGCGAACAATGCATTCAGTGCCTTTTAACATTTGGTCAGAAGTAACACGCGAAACTGGCAAAGTTACGGACTATTTGGTCAATACTTTGTTTTGCTTTTTCTAACATATATTTTAATGAAGAAATAAGTTCTATTATTATTAATTGTTTCGTTAGATACTGATTTTTGCCGTGTACACTTTAATAAGTTTTACAAGACATTGTTTAATTATTTCAAGCGAAATCGGATGTCAGTTCTTCTGGCTTCGGCACATAAACCATTATTCCTCTATTCGTAATTGTTTTATGGATTACTTTCGGTTCTACAACACGTTAAATAAAGGATAATGAAAACTATATGTTTTGTTTTGATTTTAATGTTAGTTAAATCAAAGTTTTCGTTGGCAATTAAACGTGTTGTCTATTTGATGAAAACAAGTAATATTTGATGACATTACTTCACGATTCAATATAATTATTTTAAGAAAAACAACATTAAATCCCATTTTTAGTCCAGTGTTAATTTTGTAATACCAAACTAGACACTTCATAAATAATGTATCAAGAAATACATATTCAGATTCAGTCACAAATAAAGCACACAAAAGTCCCCAACACAAATGTTTTAGTGTACCATCGGCGCCAGAAATAAATATCCACCTAGATTTCAAGCTCGAACTTATACATCCCAATTGCAATCAAAGTTTAATGAGTTGCATAAGCATATGAGAACGTGAAAGTTGGCATTATTTATGTTTATGAGAAATTAAGAGAAAGAGAATGGCAGGAAGAACACGGTAGTGTCTTAATGCATTATAAATTTGAGTGTGGAATCTAGGTGGATACTTACTTTTGGTGTCGATAGTACATAAATTATGTAATGTAATTTGTAGCTTCAGTAGTACAAAGAGAAATTATGGCCGAATCTGTAGCCATGTCGGTTAGGGCGCTAAACCAGTGACTCGAAGGTTCCGGGTTCCAATCCCGGCTGGAGAATCGATGTGTGTGATTATGGTTTTTAACTAAAACGTGACAGATAATCGGGACGGGCCGAAGTCAAAAGTTATTAAAATGGTCCTTACAAAATAAAGTTTACCAAAGTTTACAGATAAATTATTTTAGATGACGTTCTTAATTATAAGATTTTGTTAAGCTGGGATTGCTAGCGCTGGGCTTTCAAGACCTGTACTACCAATATTTATGTTGGCTGCCCTACTTCCAATGTACTTTCAGTATCCCCACTCTAGATATGGGGAGATCAAGTCGCAGAAGCTGAATAATAATGCCAAGAAGCCACATTCTTGATGGAAGAGTCATATGGATAGAAAATGGATGAAATTTTACTTAGTAAAAGCTGGCAAATCTTGAGATGGTATGCTGAATCTAGGTTATGGACGTTACCTTTCCACTCTTTTCCCCTCAGCACTGGCGGCCTGTAGTTTTAAGACGCTGTACGGAACAGAATTGTAACATTTCAAGGACAGTAAGTGGTCAAACTCTGTCTGGCAACAGATCTGCAGAAAGAAAGTTTAGAGTTCAAAATTATACTTTTTATTTGATGTAAGGAATTTATTATTTCATCGTTTGAATTCTCATTTCAAATAAGCTCCAGAACCGTTCGTGATATCTCTCGCCTAAGAGCTTATTATGTATTACAGGCAGACAAACATACAATACGAAGACCAAGGCTTTACCCTATACTGCCAGATAAAAACGCGCGAATCGCAACGCGTACAGCTAACTTTGCTACGAATTATAACCTACTTAAATTTACCATAAGTAACACTTTTTCAGCGAGAACATTTATAGTCATATAGTGCAGCGGTGATGATAATTACCATTTGAAGGTTAACCACAAAGGCAGAGTTATATGCTAAGCCTCTCAACACCTCATTTTCACCAATTGAACATCATCAACTCACGATTATGTCATCTAATAATAGTACATCACCACAATGACACTTGTTTGATCCATCAAATTAGAGTGTTTTGTCCATGTCTATAGCACTAATTAAATGTTCAAATTAAACACAGATTCAAATTACAAATGGTTTGGAATATTGGCAAATATAATCACCATTGCAGAAGTCCTTTCCATCACAATATCACTCTACACAATACCTGTTGATGGAGCAAATAACTGTATCGACAATTAAGTCAGTTGCAGTACTAGAAGCAACGTAAAATAATGTTAATAGTTAAAGAGGTTTTGTTCAAGAAATATAACGAACAAGTAAACCATATTCACAATTCTAAGACATAGATTATGCATAGTTTACATCATTGAATATGTATTTAAATAGCCAAAAATTTAAAAGATCAGCAACACAGTCTATCAGAGATTTAAATAAGATCTGCTTTCCCTATTTATCAAGATAATTCAGTCGCCTCCGCATAGTATATGACACGTAGTAATATTTAAAAAAATAAAATAAAAACAGGCTTGAATTTTATACTTACAAATCAATTCGCCACGAGCCATACCAATATTCTGGCACAAAATGAACATTAATCACAAAGAAATATTTCTATAGTTCTCAGCATTATATGAAACTTTCCCAGGAGTGTGTGTAAAATTATATCTTGTAGGTAATAAATAATAAAAGTCTGTAAGTTTCTTTCATTTCACAGGTGATTATTGACCAACATTACACGTGATCGATTATAGCATATGATCGATGGCATATCAATCAAAGCCACAAAGACTGATTTTACGAGTCTTTTTTATTACTCAGATCACATTGTCGGTTAAAATATCATTAGAGACAATGAAACAATTGCTTACGGGTATTGAGAGAAATGTATGAACGTCGTGCAAAGTATTGAGTTAGAAGAAACGAAAAAAATATATTAACGAATGTGCCAATGTTAGCGAATTATCCTCCATTAACCGAATGATACTGTTATTCTTTTTTTGAGCGAATGTCTCTTTCCTCACCATTTTCCTTCTAGCGGATTTCACCCGTCTGTAATACTGTATATTTCTTCACTGTGATAACTCTAAATATACTACAAACTTCTGACTTCTTGTTTTTTTTTATCGGAATGGTAAAATCCAGAAAGACTATGAATCTGGAAATGGTTTATTCCAGATAAATAACTAACCCTATGGCTTAGGAAATTCGCAAGTTCATCGCCGCAGTAACAAACGTACGCCATTGGATTCTGTTCTGGGCTACATCAAACCAGTTTTAATCAAGAACACCTACTATTCGAAGGTCTCTTCTAATATTGTCCTCCGAACTACGCCTCGGTATTCCCAACGATCTCTTTCCATCAGCGTTTCCAACCAGGATAGAATATAATCTTCGTCTTTCCCCATCCGAGTTACATGGCCTGCCCACCTTAGTCGTCGCGATTTAATTATTTTTTACAACATCTGGTGAATCGAAATTGTGTGGAGTTCTTCATTATGCAGTCACCTCCGTTCTCCAGTCATCTCGTCCGGTTTCAATCCGTATATCATTCTCAAAAGTTTATTTGCAAACACGCGTAATTTTTGTTCATTTGTTAGGATCGTACTCCAACTTTCGCAACCGTAAATTATTACCAGCATAATAACCGTTCTGTATATCTTCAATTTCAACTTCCTTGATATTAATTGTGATGTTAGGAGCTTTGGGGTGAATAGAAACATGCGTTGCTATATATTAAGCAACGTTTTATTTCTTCCGTGACCTCAATTTTGCTTGTTACGTATACTCCCAATCATTTAAATTTGTTTACCTTCCCTTTCATCTCATTCCCAATTATTATGTTTTCATTTCCTTCATTCCCTATGTTTCGGCTTGTTATCATGTATTTGGTTTTCACTATTTTTACTTGTAGACCTACCTCATCGCACTCGTATACTAAGAGATCGATAATGCCTTGTAGTGCATCTATATCGTCCTCCAATAAATCTACATCATCAGCGTGTATGAAGAATTGATTCATACAATTCAATGTTAATCCCATTTGTTCTCTTTAATTTTTTACAATCGCATATTCTAACGCAAAGTTTAATGGAAGTGGTGATAAGTAATAGCCTTTTTTCAATCCGATGCGAAGCTCGAAAATATCGGACATACTGTATACCAATCCGTACTTTTCTTGTGGTGTCACTGAAACACATCTTCACTAGTTGAACAAGTTTTTTCGGAATTCCCATTTCTTGTCCAAAATTTGCTTCACGGCAAAAATCTAGTCCTACGTGGATCTATTTCTTCTAAATCCACATTGGTGATCTCCAATTATTTCACCTACGTATACACTCAGGCGTGTTAACAGAACATTATTTAATACTTTGTAACATGTTATGAATAATGAGATTTTGCGATAATTATTACAGTCCGATGTATCGCCTTCTTTGTAAATCGGAAATATCATAGAGGTTTTCAATTCCTTTGGAAGCTCCTCCTTTCTCCATACAGTACTTATCAATTTACGTAGTTCCTTGATTAGTGCCGTTCCTCCCGCTTTAATAAATTTGGCTGAAATATTGTTTATTCCTGGTAATTTGAAAATATTCAATTTATTTATCAATGTTTCGATCTCCATCTCGCTAGGTTCGGGTATCCACAGTTTTGTGGTATAGATTTAAAATGCATCTGTTTGTTCCCCGTTGTCGGGGGACAACGTGGATCCCCGTTAAGAATTTTGTCGAAATAACTTTTCGCATATAGATAATTTTAGCCGGATCTCCCTGAAGATCTCCACGTTCATTTCTAATCATTCCTAACCTTGGCTGGTAACCTTTTCTTAACGAGTTTACCCGTTTGTATAGATCTTGTATGTTATTTGTCTTACCGTTTTCCTCTATTTTCTGAATCTTCTGTGTCAAATATTGTAGCTTTTTGTTTCTGAACCTGCATGTGGCATTTCGTTTTGCGTTACTGTAGTGGTTGACATATTCATCGCTTTTATTACTTATGCATCGTTGCCTTGCTTATTTTCTTTCCTTATGAAGCTAAACGTATTCTTCATCAAACCATGAATTTTTTTTCTACTATTTGATCTCACCTACACGATCCTTCGCTGCGCCCTTAACTGTTCCTCCCACATCTAACTTTTATCAATTTTATTATTAATATCATCATTATTGTTACTCAAGTCGGCTAAGATTTCAAAGCTACTTGAAAGATCGATGGTAATCTGCTTTTATGCTCGGATTATTTAACCGTTTAACTTCGAATTTGAGTTATTTTGATCCTTTACTTTCTCTGTTCGCGATGCATAACTTTTCCCTTACTTTGTCATCAGTGATTGATGGTCGGTGTCACCTTCCGCTCCTCTTTAAGACTTGATATCCATTATGTTGGTGTCTCTTCGTTTAACTACTAATACGTGATCGATCTGGTCGAGAATTTTGCCATCCGGAGATACCCATACGTATTTGTGTTCAAAGTACGTGCTCTTTACCAGTAGGCTTATCGGAATCGCGAAAGTAATCAGTCTTTCTCCATTGTTGTTGTTCTTTTCGTTAAGGCTGCGTTTTCCAATTGTGGGTCTATATTTATCTTCCCTGTTTACTCTTGTGTTGGAATCACCCAACATAATTTTCGAATTATACTTCGGTAATCTGTCACACAGTCTTTCTAGCTCATCGTGGAATATATCTTTGCCATTCGCTTCAGGCCTATCCGTCGGGGCATAGACATTTATTAAAACTGTGTTGCACCATCGAGTACGTACCATAACGTAGGAAGTTATCTCGCTTACAACTTCTATATTCTGAACCGCTTGAAGAATATTTCTCTTAATGAGGAATCCTATTCCGAAATTGTGTGACTGAGTTCCCCCGTAGTAGAAAGTGTATTTTCCCTGTCCGATACTATCTTGACCCTCCCACCCGACTTCTTGTATCGCTAATATGTCCAGGTCGTACTTTTCGGTCTCGCGTACCGCTACCTGAAGAGAACCTCTTCTCTATAAAGTTCTTCGTTCCTGTGCTAATACGTTTTAGTGACTTTTTCAACATTAAATTATGCTACTTTTTGTAGCTATTTATTTCAAGCTGGCAACCTTGAAGAATGATCAGCTTTTTTGCTTTTGTTTTCACTTTTAACATAAATGTTTCCTCTGTTGCATCCTGTATATGGATGTATGCAGTGAATGCTGATGGATTTATCTTCCTTCATGGATATTCTACTACATACTCGTGCCTTAAACTCGAGGTTGTGTTTATAAGGAATCTACATAATCAGCTAAGTGTGTACTATATGTAATTTGCTTACAATATCATGTGAACTGCAATTTATTCGGCAGGTATCGATGTTGACACTTTATGTAATAGGTTTTACGTTCCTTCTACAATCGTTGTGATATGGTCCTGTTGATACGTCCTTGTAATAAACCTAGATTGGTTTATGGAGAACAATCTGCTTCATTCTACTTAATCAATAAGGTTATAGCTTTTTTGTGGCTGTACTTTAGATACCACCCCTGTAAGTGCTCATTCTTTTTTTGGTTTAAGATTGTTGTTGGGTAGGATATTATTGCCATCTCGAAATGACGACTGCTAGGGCCAATATTATATCAATTCCTATTCTAAGATCTTTCTTAATCCTGTTCTGGGAGCTCCCTGAAGAAGTCCCCGTCGGAAGATCCGAATGAGGAACTAGTTTACATCCGGAATATTTTACCTCCATGAACCATATATTACCATTTCTTGACATGCTTTAACGGTGTATAGTTGTTAGCTCTACGACCTCGCAGTAAAAGCAGACATTCAAGAAGTCGTCTTCTGTCCATCGCTGAGCCTTGCCGATGTCACTCACCTTGAGCCTCAGGCTGGTAATGGTGAAGCTGCTTCCCCCATCATGTTATTTTTGTTCGGAGTTATCTTCCCCTAGCCTTTGTAGATCCCTGTACTAATTGAAAACAGCAGTACTAGTTTCGGTACGCCCCGGAATACTTCCGATATCCACAATAACTGGTTGATATTCCCCTATCCGCCAACTAGGGAGGCGCCTGGTGGGAGACCAGGAACTCCAAGTGTAGGGGTAAAAAATCACAAATAAGTGACAGTTTTCCTTTATTACGAGAGTAGAGTAAATTCTAGACATAAAATTACGAGATCGTTCTAAATTGTAATTTAATGTACATATTTATAAAAAGGATAGCAAATGGATATGCTGAAATAGCGTTCAGTTGCCTAACGTGTGCGTGACAGAACACAAAATGTTTCAAAAAAGGACCATAATAGAGTAGCAATCCTGATGTTTTATAATGCGAACATGCAGGACGCAGATAACATAAACAATGTGTACTCTGTATTTAAATTAACGCAAAAATTCATAACGATGAATGGGATTAAAATGATCCAGAGTCAACGCGTCCGGGGCAGAGGTAAACTATTCCCTCATTCGGATCTCCGGGCATGGACTGCTTCAGGGGGCTCCAAGAACAGGATTAAGAAAGACCTTAGAATAGGAACGTGGAACGTACGAACATTATACCAAACAGGCGCTTTTCAGGTGGCGGTAAGCGAGACCGAGAAGTACGAGCTATACATATTAGCGATACAAGAAGTTGGGTGGGAGGGTCAAGATAGAATCCCACAGGACAAGTACACTTTCTACTACGGGGGAACACAGTCTCACGATTTTGGAACAGGATTCCTCATTAAGAGCAGTATCCTTCAAGCGGTTCAGAATATAGAGTTCGTGAACGAAAGACTATCGTACGTTACTGCTACGTAGATAAAGAGAATATGCACGATGTAGCTTACAATATATTTGTTCCGTAAACTCAAAACTAGTACAAGATATTCTACTAAGTGCTTTATTACAGGTTAATAATCATCCTGGCATACAGACCCATTCACCAACAACCCATACATTGAGTTCCAACAGTGTTTCTACGACTAATAGTGTGCACAAATAAAATATTACTATTCCCAACACATTATCGTATAGCGAACCAAAATACAGATTAACGTTCACAAATATTGACAC
The DNA here is from genome assembly GCA_022664845.1 of Lepisma saccharinum. Lineage (NCBI taxonomy): Eukaryota > Metazoa > Arthropoda > Insecta > Zygentoma > Lepismatidae > Lepisma > Lepisma saccharinum. Next base: position 7,711 of record JAGDQP010024464.1, on the reverse strand, counting down.
AATCAGGAAAATATATAAAATCTACAAATATATCATATATGAACCGCAGAATATATGTATATAATACTTTCTTTTCTTGAGAATAATGATAACTCTGTTCAAAATTCCCGCGGTTCGTCTCACAGCGTAGCAGTTACGATATGTACGTACATGATGGGGCAACATGGTTTTATTAAACGTCTATGCTCCGACCGAGGTGACTACTGATAACGACAAAGATATATTATACGATGAGCTAGAAAGACTGCTTGCCCAAATGCCGAAGTATTCGAAAATTGTGTTGGGTGACTTCAATGCAAAGGTAGGGAGGCAAATGCAGCCTTCAAGAAAAGTCCAACAACAATGGAGAAAGACTGATAACTTTCGCGATTTCGAAAAACCTACTGGTAAAGAGCACGTACTTTGAACACAAAGACACACAAATACACATGGGTATCTCCGGACGGCAAAACTCTCAACCAGATCAATCATGTATTAGTAGATAGACAAAGACAAACCAACAAAATGGATGTTAGATCGTACAGAGGAGCGGAAGGTGACACCGACCATTAATTAGTGATCACAAAGGTAAGGGAAAAGTTATGCATCGCGAATAGAGGAAGCAAGGGGTCAAAACAACTGAAATTCAAAGTTAAACGATTAAATAATCCGAGCATAAAAGCAGATTACCAACTCGAACTCTCAAATAGGTTCGAAATCCTAGCCGACTCGAGTAATAATAATGACGATATTAATAATGAAATTGATGTTAGTACCAGGTGTATGCACAAGTAGTTTCCGGTTTACCTAAGAGATGGCACCAGCAAAAAGTACACAACGTATTCATTTGACACATACGTCATTTTGTTCGTCTGAGATTAAACTACAAACACACACAAGTTGAGTCCACCAAACACTAGCGTCTTTGTTTTATCGTTCAGTGATCATGTCGAAGTTTGTGCCTGAAAAAGAACATTTGCGGCACGCATTGCTTTTCTAATTTAATCAAAAGAAAAAGGCTGTTGAAAGTCATCGTGTGGTGGTAGAAACATATGGTGAACACGCTCCATCGATTAGAACATGTGAGACATGGTTTCGACAATTTAAAAGTGGTGATTTCAATGTGAAAGACAGTGCGCGCTCTGGTAGACCACAAAAGTGCGAAAACGAGCAATTGCAGGTGTTATTGGAGGATGACCCAACTCAAACTCAACAGCAATTGGCAAAAGTATTAAATGTGTCACAAGTAACAATCAACAGATGTTTACGAGCAATGGGGAACATCAATAAACTGGGTAAATGGGTCCCACACGATTTGAATGAACGTCAAATGTAAAATCGCAAAGTCACTTCTGAAATTATGCTTCAACGCCTCCAAATAAAATCCGTTTTGTATCGAATTGTGACGGGTGACGAAAAATGGATTTATTTTGAAAACCCGAAGCGGAAAAAAATCGCTTCAACACCAAGGACAAATCGCTTCGGCTTTGTGTCTGGTGGGACCAGAGCGGTATTATGTATTGCGAACTCTTGAAGCCCTGCGAAACCGTTAATGCACAACGCTATCGACAACAAATGATTCATTTAAATCACGCATTGATCGAAAGACGACCGGAATGGGCCCGAAGACATGGCAAAGTGATTGTGTTACATGACAATGCGCCGTCTCACACAGCAAAACCAGTGAAAGACACCTTGAAATAGCTTGAATGGGACATCCTTCCGCACCCGCAGAATTCCCTAGACCTGGCGCCATCTGACTATCACCTCTTCGCATCAATGGGGCACGCGCTCGCAGAGCAGCACTTCAGCAATTTCGAAGACGTTGGAAAATGGCTCGGCGAATGGTTTGCCACAAAGGACAAGCAGTTTTTCTGGTATGGTATGCATTAATTATCTGAAAGATGGGCGAAATGTGTAGAAGCCGATGGCCAATATTTTGAATGAAACAAAATTAATTTCCCTTGAAAATTACGTTTTTTTTTCACAAAAACTTACGCATACACCTGGTAAGATGTGAGATTCAATTCATCAAACAATTAAGAGCGCAACGAAGGAACATGTAGGTGAGAAGAAACAACAAAGAAACAAACCTTGTTTTGATGAAGAATGCCTTAAGCTTCATGAAATACGAAAACAAGCCAGGCATCGATGGCTAAGTAATAAAAGCGAAGCAAATACCAACCACTACAGTAACGCCAAACGAAACGCGAAACTCGGGCTCTGAAACAAAAAACGAGAATATCTGACGCAGAGGACTCAGGAAAACGGGAAGACAAATAAGATACAAGATCTGTACAAAGTTGTAAACTCGTTAAGAAATGATTGCCAGCTGAGGTTATGAATGATTAGAAATGAACGTGGAGATCTTCAGGCTGATCAGACTAAAATTGGCAATGTGTGCAAAAGTTATTTCGAGAAGCTCCTTAATGTACACAACGGGAAACAAACAGAGCAATTTGAAATCCATACCGCAGAACCGTGGATTCCCGAACCTACCGAAATCGAGATCGAAATGTCGGTAAAAAAATTGAAAAATTTAAAGTCACCAGGAATAGACAAAATTGCAGCCGAATTAATTAAAGCAGGAGGAACGGCACTAATGAAGGAACTTCATAAATTGATAAGTGCTATATGGAGAAAGGAGGAGCTCCTAAAGGAATGGAAAACATCAATAGTAGTTCCGACTTACAAAAAAAAAAAAAAAAAACAGAAAAAAAGAAAACGATAAATCGGACTATAATAATTATAGCGGAATCTTGTTACTTCCAACCTGTTACAAGGTATTAAGTAATACTCTGTTAACACGCCTAAGTGTACACTTAGATGATATAACTGGAGATTACAAATGTTGATTTAGAAGAAATATATTCAGGTTGGACCAGATTTTCGCCTTGAGACAAATTTTGGAGAAGAAATCGGAATACAATAGGACGGTTCACCAGCTATCATTCATTTTAAGAAAGCATATGATTATATCAAAAGGGAAAAGTTATACAGTATCCTGATACGATTTGGAATTCCGAAAAAATTGATTCAACTAGTGAAGATGTGTCTCAGTGACACCATAACCAGAGCACAGATAGGTAATAATAATGTCAGATAGCTTAAAGATTCGCAACGGATTGAAACAAGGCTACTACTTATTACTTCTGTTCAACTTTGCGTTAGAATATGCGATTTTAAAAATTAAAGAGAATAAACTGGGCTAACATTGAATTGTATGAATCAATTTTTCATATACGCGGATGATGTAGACTTATTAGGGGACGATATAGATGCACTACAAAGCACTATCGATGTCTTAGTATACGAGTACGATGAGATAGGTCTACAGGTAAACATAGTGAGAACAAAATACATAACAAGCCAAAACAAAGGGAATGAAGGAAATGAAAACATAATAATTGGCAATGAGATCATAAAGAAAGTAAACAAATTTAAATACTTGGGAGCACACGTAAGAAGCAAACATGAGGTCACGAAGAAGTAAAAAGTCGGTTAGTATCGAACAACGTATGTTTCTATTCAGCCCAAAAACTTCTAACATTGCTATTAATATCAAGAAAACTGAAATTGAAAATATACAGAACGGTTATTGTGCCGGTAATACTTTACGGTTGCGAAAGTTGGAGTACGACCCTAGCAGATGAACAAAATTACGTGCGTTTGAAAATAAATTTTTGAGAAATGTATACGGGCCGAAACAGCACGAGATGACTGGAGAGTAGAGGAGACTGCATAATGAAGAACTCCACACAATTTCGATTAACGAAAGGTTGTAAAAATAATGAAATCACTACTATTATTGTCTAATAGTCGTGCAATAAAGGTTTTGAGCTCAATGATCCAAATCAATGGCAATAACAGTATAATATTAAAATTTAGTTCATAACTTATGTATCTGACAGTCATTTGTGGCCTAAATCCCTCGCTAGTACATACGTTGATACCAAATTGATATATCCGCCTCTTCAATGTTCTAATGAATGTGAAACAACGATTAATTGTTTAAAATATATTGTTGAAGAAACAGACATTCAACGATGTTATCAACGGGAGTCAATGTTTATTTCTTTGTGCTGCATAGACTCATTGCAAGATAACATTCTCAAGGAACATATTTAAGGGCAGGACTGTCAATGACTCTAGCTATTACTCCTGCATTTGCAAGGTAAAACTGAAGAAAATCCCAGAAAGCCTGTCTTCATGTCCAGTAGCAAGGTTTCAAACTGAAGTCTTCTCCAAATTAATCCGAAAACACTCTACCGTGACGTATAGACCGAGTTGGGTTTATATCCTGTCCTAATGGAATTAGCACCTTAACGTCTTAATAATGCAATAGCATTGCTTTTTCATCACTTTACATTTTCAACTTTGTTCTTCCATTTTTTATTACTGAAGAAAGTTTAACAAGTAAAAAAGTGTTTGCCAGTTTCTTTTTAGAAACAATATGTGAAGAAAAGCTATAAAGAGATGTTAAGTATGATACAAAATTACCTTCCACGAAGCAAATAACTCCAGGGAATTTATCTCTGGTTGGAAACCTCTTGGGGAGGAGACTTCTCAATTAGTCGCTGTTAATTAAGTGGATATAACATAAATTTCAAAAAATAACTTCGTAATATAAGGAACGTGGTTTATAAGACTCCAAGTGGCGTTATTTCATCTTGAGTGGTGTTATTGCCAGACCTTAATGTACGCGAAAAGAGAGGTATTAAGGAGTGTTGAAGGTTGATGTGGGTTAAGAAATTTCTAGTGGTACAAGCTAAGTTTTTACAATGTTTTGAAGATGAAGAGCGGTTCAAGTATCTTTGCATGTTCTCCACTATGAGGTGTAGAGATAGTCAAAGGTCATTTCACTGCTGCAGTAAAAATGGACATCAAATCCGGGATTTCTACTTTCCCTTCTTCTTTGAAGCTCTGTTTGCACTGTTTTAAATCAAACTGCGATTTGGTACAAAGGACTTTATTTTATTTTTACATTACTTTCGAAAAACTTCCTTAAATGTCTGTTCTAGTGGTGAATTTCTGATATATTGATATATTTGTAAAAATAAATATACTTACACAAGGTAGGTTTTGATCAGAGCCAAAACCGGATCACTTTTAGTAGCCAGTACCTGTTCTGGTGACGTGTTTCTGCTCTGGTTTTGATACAATCCGGTTTGAATCTTTTTCTCAAATGTGTTTTACTTATCTATTTAGTACCTCTCTATGATTGGAAACTCTTCTTGTACATTACTTGGTTTCGGAGACATTTGAGAGTGACTTACAAGGCCCATCTTGCATATCTCTTGATGACGCAGAATTGTACATGGTTTATTATTTATTTTTAAAGTTAATTTACATTAATAGGCTGAAATGAACAGAGTCAACAGAACCCTAGAAACAAGTTTGTGGTATGTTGCCCTTCCACAAGGGCTATTCTGAGAAATGGGCCTTGCAGGATGATCCAAATTACCATATTGAAACTTGCCCTGATGTTTTACTTTCCTTTTCAGAACATCGAACAAAAATTGTATAAAAGTATTGCTGTCGACAGACATATATGTCGTTAGTTTCAAATTATTGTATAAAAAATGGTAATTATAATGTTGATATTTCCAAACTAACCGTGTCCGTGTATTAATTATTTTCTATTTTGATGCTGAGTGACAACCTCGCTTATTCAGTCTTGACTATCCACATGCTCCAGAATTGCTGATTTTGACTGGGAGTTGTACCAAAGTACATGAAATAATTATTTAAGAAGTGCTACTTTATATGACACACCAAAATGTAAATAGAAGCAGGTGAATCTGTTTCAACTATAGAACTAACGGATTTCAAATTCCGTCTATATTTTTTTCCTTTAATGTATTAACAACAATTTTAAATATTGCGACCGAGTTATATTGCTCAGAACCCTACCCGGGTCGATTTCTCTCCCATCTGCAACAAAACAAAACAACAAACACATAATCAGATTGCCATTCAGGAGGCATGGCTCAATCTCTAGCGTCCATCCTGATTGAGGTTTATCTCAATTAAACCAGAGAAACTACCGTATGTTCTTTTCATTAATAATGTGGCACTGGCAGCATCCCTTATAAACTGTAGTTCATCTATCTCTATTCTTTGGCACGGTACCTGTGCAAACTTGTTCGTGGCAAACAATAATTTTAGCAGTCCTCCTCATTGCACAAATATTGAGAAATTATTTTTAGTTATGCTCGTAGATGTCTAAATTTTCAAATAAACAAAATATTTAAATTTCCTTCTGAAGATGGAAACATAAAAACGACGATGAACACAATGCCAAACTCGGTCATTCATAGCCTGAAAACTAACATTAAATAATGTATATTATGTTCTAGTAATTACTGTAATTCTGAATTCGAAACAAAATATATAGTTTCACTGTTGTGTAGCGTATTCCACTATCATTAACAACACCTGTACTCTAAAGAATTAACTACTCCTTTTCTCAACCAAAGTCGAACTGAGGAAGACGTAATTCATAAAACTACAAAACCTGCATTACTTTGTGAAGAAAGTATTTATGTTCACGCAAATTGTAATTACACATAGTGCTCAATACCTCACGCAACCCATAAGAATTAGGTAAATTCGGAGATAATGTTAGAAATGTCCGCCATCCACAGCTTCACACAGATGCACACATCGAATTATGTTGCGAAACGTGCACCGGAGTGTATACTGAGAAATCCATGCCACACGGACGAATGCTAATGCCAGGATGCAATTTGCCACAGTTGCGCTAATTTGTGAGGATGCTTCAAACAGGCAGTGAACTTAAACACTATGGTCAATTCAAAGAGCGGAATTCCACTCGATTTGTGCAGAATGTTTTGATCTCTCGAGAACAGAGATCTCTTTTAGAGCGGATTTTCATCGAAGTTAAGAAACTTCTGCTCCAAATAAAGATGGGATCTACGGTAGTTCTTTTCGATGGGAACGTAGACATAAGATTTTAAGATCAATTTCCATCTATTCAGATACAATGTTTATCTTTTGAATATGAGAAAACGCAATAAAATATTGAAAATATAAGATGAAACAAAAGGGAGCATTTTTCATAAGTATCAAGAAAGAAATGTGTAGTACCAATGAATGCAAACGTTTTTTAAAATAACTTCTAAGAAATTTCAATGAGCGACCTTCCAGCCAGTTATCCAACGCCTTGTCCCGTCAGCTAGCCAAATAAACTATGAGAGCACATCTTCGAATTTGGTTCTCTCGTCCCGTAAGAAACTTCAGTATAACGTTCAAAGATTTCTTGTACATATCTCACTTTTAAGATTTTATGCTATGTTTTTGTTAGTGAGAAAAATTTTCAGGTTTTCTGTTGTCATGTTTAACTAAACGCAATAAATTTCACAGTATGGCTTCATCTTTCGACAACATTTGCGGTCTCAAACGGAGGAGAACTAACTTGGCTATTAGCCATAATGCGCTGTGGACCACTCTAAAAAGATGAGAAATTGCTTTTTCAAGTTTGAAGAATAAATTATTTCCATAAATCATCGGAATTCTATTTAGAAAGAACACATTTTCTATCCAAAGCGAGAGCGTTTCGTTGGAAACCACTCTTTTCCATTGAAAGTTCTGCTCAAAAAAGAGTGGTCCCACTTTCCGCTCTAAGATGAAATATTTGCTTTACCGAATTTAGTGTGCGAGATGTTCCCAAAATGAAAATGTAAAGGGATAGAAATTGGGTGATCTCGAA
>JAGDQP010024463.1:0-27941 GCA_022664845.1 Lepisma saccharinum | reverse complement strand
GGTATGGGACTTTTGGGTGGATTGAAAATTAAGATTATTGGAGCACTAGAGAATCTTCGTTAGATGAATTTGAACAAAAAATTAGAGCAAGTAAAGTTTTTTTCAGAAAATAAAGTACTATTTAATCTCTCTCAGAAAAACTTGAGTATCATTCACAATAAGAGCTTGATTCTAAATCCTCACATTTATAAAGCAAGTTGATTGTACTTTGAGCAGCATTATTTTGATTTATGTTATTTAGGGCTCTGTTAAGTTCGTAGCCTACTTCGCCGCAGCCGAACCGTAATTTTATGTATCTGCGAGGCAGGTATCTAGCTTCCTTTAGGTATTCTTTGCGATGTGTCGTGCGGGTTATATATCAGTCAGGAGCTGGGGGCTAATTTGAATATCAAATTTGTAGTATATTTTGCTCGCGCTCGGCAGGCATTGTAAGCTGGTTATTTGATGATTTTGTGTCTTCTATGATCTTAAGAGTTATCTTATTCTTTCTCTGAGCCAAATCCAGAGAAGTCATGCTCCCAGAAGAGTGATTTGTCTGAGACGTCATCCGTTGATATTACGAGCTCGAAGTCCGAACTCTTTTAAGGCCGCACGTAACTAATGAACAACAAGTTTGTATTCCATAAACAGAACACGGGACATTTTAGCGTTCCGGCAAACGTTTTTGGGACACCGGGACAGAACTCTGAGAAATGGACGATCCCGTATTTTACAGGATGTTTACGACTCCTATCGTGGGGCCCCTAAACTGCTCTTCCAGCCGTGGCCCTTAGGGGGCCCAGTTCGACACTGGTAGAAGTAAATTCCAAACTGGTCATATGTCGATTTCAGATAACCCTAGGATAGGAAGAGTGGAAAGGTCTTACACTAGTGGATGCTGTCTGTTTTCTGGGACTGTGAGGCAGTCATCCTGACGGAATACCTGTAACAGGTCAATCAATAGCGACTATTGTTGTGAACTCCTAGCACTATTATACGTGAGGAATTAAAGGTGAAACAGCAAGGAAATGTAAAAAACGCCGTGCTGCTGTTTGGCAGACTAGACAGTCCATTCTGCCAGTTCATCTATTCTGAAATGATTGCACTTGGGATTCAAAATCTTGCCACATCCTTCATATTCCACAAACTTGACACTATTTCGATAAATGAAGCGTAAACACAAAGAAGGCCATTTTGGCACCCAGAATGACGACATTTCTGAAGTGGAACAGTGGTTTCAGACCCAACGCGCGATGTTCTATAAAAACGACTTACACAAGGTGAAAACTTGCTGGCAGAAATGTGCCACCAAGCATAACAACTATGAAGAGGACTAATTCTACCATAGTCTGAAAGTTCTCCAGAGCCATTTCCTAAAATTAAGTTCTACTAAGTTCCGCATAGGCTGCGGTAGAAAAATATCCTTTTGCTTACATACTAATTTCTCCATAGAATTGTCTTCAGGAATCTTGGTTCAGTCTGGGATAGTGTGGGGGAAGGACACAGTCAAGGCCTAGTTTGAAGGTATCCCGACAGTAGACTGGAATAACTGAGAAAATAGCCCTAGTAATTCTCAGTCAAGATGATCAGGTGCTGAGTGCGATGCATGATCTTCCAAATGTAAAGCAAATACTTTACCAACTGAGCCACATCAGCTCAGAACACTTCATCTGGACCGCATCTTGTATTTTAAGATTAAGATCTGTGAACACTACACGTAGTACAACCTTTGACATAAAAGTTCCAGAACTGGCGATATAAAACCAAAAACAAATATCAATATGTCAATTATTGGTGCTTGTTTCCTCCCATGTAGGTACTTTGCCGCTTCTTTTGTGGGTCGCTTTCGTAACTTTCATCCTTAGGTTTTTCTAAGTAAGAGTTCTCAAGCAATGTTGCTCTGTTGACAATTGAAGGGTCAGGAGGAAAATGATGAACTCTATCTGGACTCATTTCGCAAAAGAATGAGAAACAAACGTTTAAGTCCCATTGAAACACACTGAATTGTTTAAACATTCTTTTAATGTGAGTAATAATTGTTCAAGGTATATTGCAACGTACGTTTCACCTTGTAAACTAACAAATTGGACAATTAGTTCAAAATCAACCAAAACTGGAGTTTCTTCTTTATTCGCTTTTATTCTTCAAGTACTTCTTTATTTCCTCGACTCTGTCGTAAAATTTGGAATCGATTAATACCAAATTCCTCGTATATCAGGCGTAGAACGACATGTTGGTTTTCTTCCCGATGGGAACAACATTATCAACTGTTAAACAGTGAGCGTCTAACGAAGAAATTACGGAAGATTGCCTTACACCTAACGCTTTGTGTCTTGGTGTTCGAAACTTTGTAAAATTTTGTTTTATACTGTATATAAATTTAGAAAGTGGCTTTCTTTCAATTGGAAATGGTCCAGTGGGAAAGCAGTGGAATATGGAATTCCCCATCTGTTGTTATCTCTCTCTATCTGTGTCTGTCTGTCTGTCTATCTATCTATCTATCTATCTATCTATCTATCTATCTATCTATCTATCTATCTATCTATCTATCTATCTTTACCTCATATTTTTTGTTTGTTTTCGACTTCATTTATTCATTTCTGTCTTTATCTCTTTCTTTCTTTCTCCTTTTTTTTGTGTGTGCAAGAACAAGGAAAACATGCGGAACGTACGGCCCAGGTCCTATATTGAAGGTACTATTCCAGCATTCACTGGAAGTGATGGAAATTATAAAATCTCAGTTAGGATGATCGGCAAGACCTGCATCTAAACCTAAGTCTCCTCCTGAATGCTCATGCAGAGTCAATGACTATCGTAGAGTCTGAGTCTGGATAAGAACGTAAATACATACACAAAAATAAACTTTTTAATTGCCCCCGCTGTCAGTGTGATTCATATTATTTGTTGCTTTGTAAAACAATAAATGAGCTGTTACAACTTAAAAGATCTGAATCGATTGGTCGTGATACAGTTGGTAGAGCGTTGGCGTCTCGAAGATACTGGGTTCTAATCCAGTAGCCAACTATCCTGATGCACGGTTTTCCTTAGACTCATGCGCTCGCGTAATGAGAGAAGCACAAACAGAACATTTTCTAAAAGGAACCAAATTAGTTCTTTTATGCAATTGCGTTGACGTAAATCTGCTGTCACGTACTCAGAAACTTGCGTTTGTGTTTTAGAGAACGCAAGTCATTTGTTTACGTCAGCTCATTTTTCTTTTAGCCAAAGAAATCAAGTATTACCAAGCATTTCATACTCCAGTTGCTCAGAGACTTCCTACCACATTCTTAAAACGCACTGGCAACACTACTTTCTGTTTTTTTTTCTTCTATTCTTTTTCATCTTCTTTCTTTTTTCTCCCAGTTACTGCCTCGAAGAAAAAAGCTCTGTAGATTATCCATTTTTATGTAAATAAACTACTGGCGTAAAGCCTGTCTTCTTGTACGCGCGAAGAAGTGCTTGTACACACACCAGCATAATGCCGGGATGATATCTTCAAACAAGGCCCTGGCCGACTTCCTTCCCTCGTCCCTCTTCACTAATCTATCCCGGTCTGAGCCAAACGTTGAATACAATATAATTCAAATGATGTGTCTTTGGAAATGTATTTGTTCCTACTCTTGAAATAACGGTCCCTGAAATTGTCGCAGTTGCTTCATTGCATCACGTTACTTGCAGTGTTCTACTTTGAAACATTTTTTTTCTTCAAAAGTAATACAGCTATTAAAAGCTTCACATGATTCCCTGTCGATTGTGCAACAACTCGTGAACGTGCTTCGGTTGATGTTTCATTCTCAGCAAACAGAACGCAACTTCTCACTCGATGTCTGCTGACAGTGAGCAGCAGCAGCTCCGCCAACACAACTATGTTGTCTTGGCAACCAGTTTCCCGCGGTTGCAGTGATTACGCAACGATGTCGTCACTCGTCAGAGTACACACCCACGCAAAATTGCTACCAAAGTGCATGACCAGAATGTGTAGCAACTACAGGATGTTTGCGTGCGTTGTTTGTTCAATTACTACTATTTATGCCCAGTTAATGAATATATTGCATTGAACATTGCAGCCGCTGTATTGATGGCATATTACGTTCTACGTTGTGTGTGTGTTCACAATGCTTCGATTGCCAGATTTATCTTATACTTACTATTGGACTTTCCAGTGAAAAAGTAATTTTCAAATTAATGGAAAACTTACTACCTAAGTTTCAAGAAATCATTTTCTGAATGTCCATTCTCCGAATGGTTTCGTTTTATGTTTTTCTAACAATTTTTCGCTTTTCTTTTCCCGAATATTGATGTTTTTTTCGGGCTTATTTTGCTGATTTTGGAAAATATATCTCCCGAACTTCCGATTTTCTGAAAAAGGATGTCTATCCACTGCTGGATTAATCTATTTACGAGCCCTGGGTTATTGACCCCCACCCTGGGCTATAGACTCTAAATGGGTCCCTGTTACCTATCATCTGTAGTCGTATGGGTAACTACAGTAATTTACCTTCGGCAGAACCCCTGAACGAGTGGGACCCCTGAGCTACAGCCCCTTTAGACCTCCTTAATCCGGCTCTGTGGCTATCAGCTATCACTAATCTTGCTCTGTTCACAACAGAAGGAAGTGGCAGATAGTGGTCGTGGTCTTAATTCTAAGTACTTTTTCCATCCATATATTCGGCTTTTGTAATTGCGCAAAAATTGCGGAAAGATAATTCAATATTGAGGAATTCGAAATATGAAACGCAAATAGGACATTTGGATGAAAAGAAAAACATACAAATTGCCTATGCATCGCGTCATTTTGAAAAGCTTTTTCAGACAGAGACCAGAGTAGGTCTACCAAGTTCGAAAAAAGACAGGAGTTGAGTTGCCGTTTTGTAACAACAAGAAACAGAAACGACTAATTCGTAGAAACTCACAGGGAACGCCGTAGCTCAGTTGGTAGAGCCTTGGCTTCGCATTCGGGATGTTCTGGGTTCGATACCAGCAGTCCACCATCCTGACAAGTTTTTCCAGTTTCCAGGCTTTTCCACACCAGGCGCTTGCCAGCTCCTTCCCCTACCCTACCCCAGACCGAGTCATAGATGCCTAATGGCCATAAATAAATTCAAATGTTAAATATTCATGTTAAAATAGAGCGAGTACAGTAGCGTATCTTTTGAATAATCGGAAGGACCGAGTTCGAACTCATGGCCTTTAGGTTCAGGCCGAAATAGGGTAGGAAAAGGGATGTGAAAGAGAAGTCGAGCAGGGGTTAATTTGAAAGTACTGTATCATCTCGATTCTCCTGGCGTGGCTGAAGAAAAAGGTAGTTTTCTATCCTCATCAGATTATCCACAATTTCTGTTACATGCATATGCTCTCTCGTGTCCAATCTGATATGGGATTTCCGAAAGTAACTTCGACCTCACCCAAGGACAGAGAGTTTCATAGAGGTCACGATCACAGCCACTTTCCTTTATCGTAGTGTTGTAGAGACAGCTGCTTATTTATTGACAATCTCATGAAAATAATGGAAACCATTCTTAAAACGCATCTGCTTTAATCAGTAAATGTTTACACCAGAAGAGAACAAGGCTGGAAAAGTATGTCGATCGTTAGTCGCGACTATTGTGTAACAGTTGCGCCTCACATTAGAAGTTACTTCGGTGTTGTAGAAGAATATTCATGAAAATATTCCTCTCCTTTCATAGTACGCCAATACTATAGACCAGAGGTGTACCTGGGTGAAGAATGACCCACGCGAAAACCCGACTCACGCTATATATAGGTAAATCAAAGTTAAAAGCCACTGTAATTTAAGAATATACAATTCACCGGTCATTATAAATGTTAGTATATTGCTTTATTTAAAAAAAAAACAATTATTTTATTGAAAAAAGCTCATCCAAACATTTCATGACCCACGGCGCCCCCCATTCACGGTGGAAATCGCCTGGCGTCACGACTGCTGTGGTCTCTGTCATACCCGAGTTCCGGAAAGAATCTTTCGTTTTCTGTCAATTATTCAAATTGCAATGCAAGTAAATAAATGCGAAGAAAAGAAGGGAAGCGAGCGTGGCGTTGATTGAAGGTGTCATCTCAGTATTCTCCTGATATGACAGAAGAGGAAGCGAGAGCCCCAATTATGTTTATTGTCTCGAGTTCATAGACCTCTTCCAATTACCAGACGAGCACACTACAGGCTACAGCTGACTCGTTCCGATCGATAAGACTACTTGAAACTTGACAAATAATAAATTGAAAGATTTAGACTACATTGAAGTTGATATTAATTCAAATAAATCAATTTCTTTATTCCAACAAGCGAAGATCATCTTTCGCTTATGCTTTCACCTAAACACATGTCCATATTTACAGATACGAAATATGAGTAAGAACCATTCTAAGTTTTGAAAACATGGGTAAACTTTAGGAAACATTTAAGATAAATAAGAAGATATTATGCAAATACCTAGCTATTATGGATTACGAACAAGCACGTGAATCTTTGGGAATATTATTGACAAATTGGTTCTAATTTTGATGCTCCAACAATTCATATTCAAAGTAAGGTTGATATTTTTAGCACAAAAGAAGATTAGATAACAAAGTTGATCGATGCAATCCAATTACAGACAGAGTAACCACAGTTATCGCATCGTGCAATGCATAACCGATACATAGTTAATATTTCAACTTCGTTTCTGACCAAAATAAAAAAGAAACAAGTCAATTAAAAGTAAAATTATGAAATTGGAACATGCTCAAGCTAGAACAACTATTTAATTACAAAATAGAACATATTTTTTTATATTTAAAAAAATCATTAATATTCGAAAGATGATTGATAAGTCAGACTTGTCCTGTCCGATCACATGACCTGTTGATCACGAACCAAAATAATGGGGCGCTTATCCTCACACGAACGAATAGGCGTATAATTCTCCAACTTTCAATAGTTTCTTTTTAAGTTTGAATTGGTATTAACGTTTTAAACGAGCTAATGAAGTGAGTTCCGAACCATTCCGCTCAATTGACCACGGCAGGATTTGAACTCGTAACCACGCGGACAGTCCAACATTTAATAATTCGCTGTATTCTTGAGTCCAGACGAAATAATTATTTCTGAATCTCAACTATACTGTGAGATACTCAAGTCTCGTGAATTTGACGTTTTCAGTTTTTTTTTTTTTTTTTTTTTTTTTTTACTAATGCTAAATCTACTCTAGACACGGAGCATCATAAGAGCAGACGTCGAGGACCACCTGTTGTCCGCGGAAAGCTGGTTTAGAACAAGGCGACGAAGTATATAAATGTTTTATCCCTTCTGTGTCACCCATACAAAATGGAAATTGGACATTCAAGTATTACGTAAGCATATTGTTAGTCATTTTAGACCCCTTACCAGCTTTGTAAGCAAAAATGAGCAGAATCTCTTTTCCCCTTGTACTTACATAAGACTTGTCAAATTTTTTATCGATATTTCGTAGTAAAAAAAACTGTTAAAATCTTTCAATTTACACTGTATTTTAGAGCGAATCTTACGTAAACATTGTTCAGATCTCCCTTTACTACTGTGAGATAACATAAGTAAAGTTTGAACTCCCCTCCCCTTGAATGCTTACGTGATACTTGAACGATCTCAAAGACATAATATTGTGGTCGAAATTCCCTGGCCTTCCAACATCCTTCTCTCTCCCCTATCCCGACCTGAGACGCCTAAAGGCCATAAATAAATTCAAATCAAATAATAACAAACGTTCTTGACAGTCTGTATTTTCCTAAGGAGCGCTCTCTCAACGTTATTCCGCCTCTTGAGTAGGAAAATGTCCTCGAAAAGTTCTTAAACACTAGAAATCTTAAAAGTCTATGGAGTTTCGGATTCAGGTATATTCAGAAACATGCAGGAAGAAAAAAATAATATACGATACCATCTTCATAACAGGGATAGCTACATTTTCCGGGAAAACAGAATATTCATTTTGCAGAAAACGGAAATTCAGAACGGAAAACGGAACATAAAATTTTCCGGAAAAGAAACACAGAACATTTTTCGAAAAACGGAAAGCAGATAATTTTCCGGGAAACGGGATACACTATTTTTTTCGGAAAACGGAAAGCACTAAATTTTCCGGAAAATGTAATTTCCGAAACCGGAAAACATTTTTTCCAGAATTGGCCATCTATATTTCATTACCTTCTGACCGACCGATTCGATCCTATTATTAAATAGAAAAATATTTGAATTTTGTTTATGGCCTTTAAGGATCTAAGGCTCAGCCTGAGTTAGGGGAGGGGAAAGGATTCGGAAAGGTGTCGACCAGGACCTATGTTGAAGGTGCCATCCCGGCATTTGCCTGGTGTGACTGAGGAAAAAGTATGGTCGGCCACTGGGATAGAACCCTCAACTTCCTGAATGCTACGCCAACGATCTACCACTAAACTACGGCGGCTCGGTAGGGAAATATTTACATGATAAGGAATGATACGAAAGTCTCGGATTCGAGCATCCAGCTTTCGGTCATTTCTGAAACTTTTCTTTCAGGAATACCAATGCGCAGTGCCGGCCGGGTGGCTGAGCGGTCTGCGGCGGTAGGCCATCGACTCGAAGGTCCCGGGTTCGAGTCCCGGCAGGGGCATGGGTGTGGATTTTAACAGCTAAAGGCGAATCGTGACGGGCCGAAGTACAAAGTTACTAGACTGGCCCATATAAATATAAAATTTAACGAAGTTTTACCAATGCAAAGTTAATTTCTCTTCCGTATTTGACCGTTGGATAGAAAAACTTGTAAGGAAAGACATTTATGGGTTCCGTACAATCTTTTCTATAAGTATTTCCTTAAAAGCTTGAACTTCCCGTGTTTCTGGGGAACGTTTTTCGCTTTTGGGGTCACCCATGAAAGAAACATTTGGTCCTGCCGCTTATCCACATAAAGAAGTTACAAGAGAAGAGATCATCATTCTATTTGATGCAGAGACATAAAATAAGATGGTACAAAGATTGACAGCTGTAGCCCTACAGTATTTCGAAACCTTGATAAATAACAACATAAGATAGTAAGTTTCTCTCCTACCTCGAGTGCCGCTAGTCGTTTCCGGTTCGTACGTGTGGCCATCGGAAGCACGTCGCACTAAGCGCAGCTCTGTCCGCCCCATGTTCTCGCGCACCTTTCGACGATTTTGTTGTTTTCCTTACTAGCCTTCGAGAGCATCACACACACATATAGAAACTTCACAGTGTTGACAACTCACAAGATTGGCATGTCTCCAGGTATTAATATTAGTAGGCGGCGTTTTTTTTTTTTTTTCATGTGTTTGTAGGTGAAAGAATAAAATTCAAGGATGCATTGCAGTTGAATGCTTTCTTATGTGTGGGCCTGATATTCGAGAGTGAGAATATGTGTGGTATGTGTTATTGTGTATTTAACAAGGGTTTGAGAAGAAAAACACGAAAGAGGAAGAGCCGGCCGGGCTGCCGTGCGGTCTGTAGCGGTAGGCCAACGGCTCGAAGGTCCCGGGTTCATGTCCCGGCAGGGACATGGGTGTGGATTTTAATTGCTAAGGGGCGAATCGTGACGGGCCGAAGTTCAAAATTACTAGATTGGCCCATATAAAAATAAAGTTTACCAAAGTTTTACGAAAGAGGTAGAAAGAGATGCGTGATCTGCAGAAGTTGAAGAACTGAAGAGAAAAAAATCAGAAGAGGAAGCAAGACAGTATTGAAACTTACTAGAATAGCACACTATGCATTAGATTTTCATTTATTTAACTTATATTTATATGTCTTTAAGAAGACATGACTGAAGCATGTAATATGACGTCCTTGGGTAAGCAGGTAGTGGCAGAACAAGGTAGTGGTTAGGGGTTTTATTTAGGTACGATACCACATTCGCCTGGCGAAAAACTGAAGGGACATGTTGGAAAATCTCAGTCAGTATGGCCGGCCAGACACTACAAGCACCAAGACGAAGTATAAAGTTTCATAGACGAATTTGCTACTCACCTCCTAGTTGGATAAGATAAAATGAATTTTATGGGCGGTCACTCCTAGTTGGAAATGAGTAAACTAAATTTCATACGTGATGAGGCCTGAGAAGCTGTAATTTGACATTTGAAAGAGTGCTTGTGTATTGTGTTCACTTAAGGCCCTGTATCTCCTGTAATTTATTTAATATACTTTACAATTTGTTCTAAATCCGCCGAAAGTATGAGCAATGATGTCCTTCAGCAAGTACTTCTTCTGGGCAGAGAAGTTGATTAAACTTCGTTTAGGTACTATCCCGGCATTGCCTCTCAGTCAGTCGAATGATCTGCAGTGCGACTCGAACCTGGATGTTTCTCAGTGCTGGTCCTGAGTTTAGACTATCCGAAGGTTTCTTTCATATGCAATTATAATAACAAATGCAACCTGTACTGTGCGTGTATCGCAAAGTGGCATGTACTATCTTCGATATTCGCTTCAAACGTTTTGTGTCATTAACGCCAATTTCCTGTTAATGTCTCCCCGTAATTGCCAGTGTTCGATTTGTTATAAATTACTAAGGGGGATCCTACAACTAATGGTTGCTGGTAAGTTTATACCTACTACCTGTTTGGGTAGAAATACAAAGATTTTATCCCTGGTTGGGATGATATTCGGGTTCAAAAACCTGGGATGAAATCCTCTGGTACCAGGGATAATCCCCGGCATCCCCGCTTGGCAAATCGAACACTGGCCTTAATGGTCCTCTTGTGTCGTATTTTAAAGACGTTTCTTTTTGTTGCGTCTCGTTTCGTGGACAACATTATATCGTTTCGTGGACAACACTATATCTAACACTAAGGTACCGATTTTGAGGTATCGGGAGAAACACACTTTTGTTTTGTTTTTTATAACTGTTAAATAAAATAGTGTATTGAGAGTACGACAATCAGCTTTTGTTGACCAATCCTTTAAACAGTAGAGGATAAAATTAACATTTTATAAAAAACTAAAACACCTTAAAAATGAGCTTAAAAAGGAAAAAATATTTACAAGTTCAGTCTAACTTTCTAGAAATATAAAAACGCCGCACACTTTTTAAATCATTTTGCCTTTTCGAATTATCAAGTGAAAGATCGATCGGTGGGGAAAAAATATGTAGATTGAGAACAATGTTTTCTCACCTCGGAGCACGTGATTTCGGCTCTCTATTTGTTAATACAGCACATCCATTGCATTATGTTGCGACACCAACAGCAAAATTAGTACAAAGAATCATGATGTAATAACTTAAGTCATGAAACTATTTGTAGATGAATGTTACACAGCGTGTATGTGTAGTAGGAGAATGCATGGACAAAAAGTGTAGGGTGGTTGCAAAATTTCAATTCAAAATCTTGAGATGCTAACTTTCTTTTAAACTTCTGTCACATATCTAACGTGGCAGGTAAAATAATGAATATTTTATTTAGCATTAGAATTTCAGTTGGGATCAAAAGCCATATATAATAGCAAAGTTAGTTAAGTATTTTTGTTCTTTGAATTTCAATTTTATTTATGGCCTTTAGGCATCTAAGGCTCAGGCCGGTAGTTTTGTTCTGTTTTACTACATTAATCTGTATAAAACACTGTGCTTTAATAAATATAACGTTTTCTGCAATAACATCAAGTGATCTAAGTCAGTCGACATCATTATATATATAAGCAATTTTCAAAATAACATAAGTTTCCAAAGGCAAAATTTTTAGCTGAATTAACATACACAGCTACTTTACGTCTACTTTAGCGGGTGCAGAAAGAAACTGTATGTTCACAGGGAAGTAATGAAAGGCGTACTCTTGGGATGGGAGATAAACAATAATTTTGCCAACTTATTGCAACTTCATATTCGTACACACACTATCTTTCAATGTCGATCTACAATATTTACACGCTTTTTATTCACTTACTCTGTAATCATGTTTCATCTCTGGAACAAATCTTGAAACGTTAATTTAACTCACTTCCCGACGTCATACAATAATGAAATTTTGCACAGCGACGTAAGTCGGGTGACAATACAACATTCCATTGTTACTTTCATATATTTCTATATATGTATATATTTTAAAAACATATTTTAATATTTCGTTATTTCAAACTTCTTTATCCTAAAATAAATACTAGCCTGCACCGCGGGTGAGTTTGGCTGGTTGCAGACCACTTTAGGATTTGGGAAACAAAATATTAGCTGGAGAAAAAGTATGAACACCGAAATAACCCGAAAAGAATAATAAAAAAAAATAATTAAAAAAGTATTTAAAAAAATATAAATTGAAAAAGGATTTTAAAAAAACACGCTTTTTTAAACAAAGAAAAATGGACTGAAAAGTAAAAAATAATAAATTTATGAATCTGAAAATAAAAGCGTGCGTGTTTTTAGATATTATGATTTTATGATAAGGTAAGCAAGAAAACACACGCTTTTATTTTCCGATTCATAAATTCATTATTTTTTACTTTTTAGTCAAGTTTTCTTTGCTTAGAAAGCGTGTTTTTTTAAATTCTTTTTTAATTTATATTTCTTTTATAAACATAAATCACCGTCTGACTAAATTTCTTGGTAATTAGTAAAATGAGACAAGGAAAAGTGGTTCTTTGAATTAACATTGTTTTTCTCTTAAGCTAGGTTCACTTTTAAGTTAATATTTAGTTTAGGAAAATTATTTTCAGTATCTAAAATTCAGGTTTTTGTGAGCAACTGTGGAAAATTTCATGGAAATATCTTTAAAACTTTCGTTTTTACAGTTTTGTTTCTCGGTTACACAAATTATTAAATAGACCGTTTATAACATAACACCAATCGTGATCACACCCTAATACACTTGGAGACACCTATCAAACGTTTTCCTCGTTTCAGTAGTAGATTCTGTTTGGTATGCATCTCGGATAAAATGGTAAATTGCTTATTTAGGTCAAGTTAAGGGGTGTCTCCTACTGGATATCAGGGTCTGTGTGCCTAACTTGGTCCTGGAATACGGGAAATATAATACTAAATTGCTTCCAGCAATATTTGGTTAATCTTAACAGATTTTTTTCTGCCTGTGAACGTTCTAATGTTGATTTTCCATAAGAAAAATATCACTTTTGTAGTTTCCGCTACGAAAAACAATGAAACGTTTGTTGAATGTCCCTTATGTGTTTACAAAATTTCAGCAAAAACATGGATTATTTCTATCTTAAAATAGGAAACAAACAGGGGACAGGACTTGTGGAATGCACTGTATATACATGTATAAAAACAGTATAAGGCGTTACGCCAAAGACTCCAAGGTTTTTGAATTTTACTTATGGCCTTTAGACATCTAAGGCTCAGGCCGGGATAGGGGAGGGGAAATAATTCGGGATGGTGTCGTCCAGAGTCTATGTTGGAGGTACCATCCCGACATTTCCCTGGTGTGACAGGGAAAACGATGGAAAAACCTCAGTCAAGATGGTCGGCCGCTGGGATCGAACCCACGACCTCCCGAAAGGTACGCCAACGCTCTACCACTTTTTTTTATTTTGTAGATGCAAAACAATTGAAACTGATTATGATTCCAATATGTAACAAAAAAGGCTCATCAGAGAAAAATCTATACGATAAGACAAGTTCAACTCGGTTTTACTTCTCCTGTGTATTGATTGGCAAGGATTAAGTGGAGCAAACTAACAGAACTAGCTCATCAACGTAGGTTCTCTCCTGTGAAGACATTACATTATCCTTTAAACGGGAAATAATTTTTAATGGCTAAGAACACTGCTTAAGATCAATATACAGCCCGTATATAATTGACAGGAAGTTCGTTTCTGATCTTGAGGGGGGATGTGAATCTGTGAAATATATTCGGTAGTATCTATTTTTGCTTATTCAATTAACAACATATGCAAGGTTTTGGCCTGTAAACCACACCAAAAAGCGCCGACGAGTTGGAGGCAAATAGTTGAATTCAGGGAACCTGATGTAATTTTCGTAGTATTTGAGCTTATATTGGTCACGCGTAATTCTCTCAATTATTTTAATATATAAATTCCAAATTGAATTTTCATTAATACAGGCTGTCAATCGCTGCCAGATCGAATCCGCCTTGTTACATCGGTGGCATGACTGGTCCTGAATTATTTGTTTTCCATATAAGATGTTTTTAGTATCTAATATCTTATAAATAATTTTGTAATACAAGTTATGTACTTGGGGCTGTATTAACAAGTCTTTTAAGTTATTCCATACTATAGGCCATTGTACATGGCCAGTCAAATATTGGACTATAGTATTTATTATAGGGTTTCTGTCCAATAAATACAAGTAATTCTAAAGTTATTTAACTGTCATTTCTTCCATATTAATTTTAGCCGCCGATTCGTAATTCATTTCTATAAAGGCATCTAGTAGATAAGGTATTCTCATGCTCCAATGTTGAATATTTAATGGGAGCTCCGTAGATATATCATGTAGTACACTCATTAGAGTTTGTTGGGCGAAGGAAGGAATCTCGTGACATATGACACTCAACGATCTATGCAATCTTAAAGTAAAGCCTTCTAGGTGTATATGTTTTAAATTTAAACCTCCTTCTTTGATGTGCATATATAAATTTGTTCGTGCTATTCTTAAAACCTGTATATATCGTCTCCATAAAAAGTAACGTGTAAATGTATTAAATTGGGCAGTCACCGAAATGAATAATGGAAACAATTGTACATAATGTATCCATTTAGTTATAATTATTAAGAAAGAGACTTCGGGATATTAATAGATCAAAACAATTTTGATATTAGGTTAAATTATCTGCTATAGTACGGTTTCATAGTTTCTGCTATAGTGCGGTAGAATTCCCTACCAAGTATTTTAAGGTTTTTCACTGTCAACCCTATTCCCGAATATAAATATTCATATTTGGGTTGTAGTACCATTATCTAAGAGTTATTTTGATTCAAAACAATTCCGGACTCTTTATCATAAGTTATTATATTGAGTTATTTGCTCTACTTCAGCATTTTAGGAAACATCACAGCTGATATCGTCTACGTATGTCTACTTATTTTGAAAAAGTGGCCATTGCAGGATAGACCCGAGAGATATTTTTCTATTCGAAAAATTAAGGGAGTCATTATTTAGCTGAAAAGTTGACTCGACACTGGGTTCCCTTGTTCAAGCCCGTTCCTCATTTCGATAGGAAGTAAATTCCGCCTATTTACGTTTATAGTCCATGTTGTTTGTTCTTGTAAGTACGATATTATTTGAATTATGTTGTTAGGTATATTGAAGCGCCTTAAGAGATACTAAAAATTTGTATTTACTCGGTCAAATGCATTTTGCGTATCAAGAAGTAGAATTGACCATGGTTCAGTGATTGCGCTAGCACGATATGAATTCTCGCACATTGGCGAATAAGGTGGCAACGTCAGGAGTGCCCAATAGTTCTCTCTCATTTTTGTTCAAAAGTTTAGGAATGATTGGGCTTAGTCTATTTGCTATCATTTTATACAATATTTTATTGTCTCAATTTAATAGCGAAAGGAGACGGTATTTTTATTCCTCTACTGTCCCAGATTTTCCGATCAAAACACTCCTTAATTCGCATTTTTTCAGGGCATCTCAATTTTTGCAGGATTTCGTTGTAAACATCCGTAAGTATGGGGATTAGCATTTCCTGTATAATCACATACCATCGCGCTAAAATGTCGTCCGGGCCTGGGGATGCTGATAATCTGAGACCATTAATGGCTGCGCGGATTTCGTGTTCTGTGAAGTTTTGAGCTAATTGTAATTTATTTTGATTCGAGATGGTAGAAATATCGTGTTTATTAAGATCAAATTCTTGTTCGAGTCCTGGGAGATTGAATAATTGATTATAATAATTATGAACAGCTTTACAAATTGTTGCTCCTTCGTATGTTTTATCTGTCTGATCTGTACAATTTTCTCCATTTTCTCGCTCGGTAATAATATGAATATTTTGGAATCTCTCAAATTTCTATTTGAGGTACTCTGCTTATAATAAATTGACCAATATCCATTTTTATTTAAATTACATAATTTTCGTATGCGTTTCATTTGTAATTTTACGATTGCACCCTGCGCTAAACTGAACATGGTATTCCTTTAGGAGCTTATAATAATATTCTATTTTCATTTTGCCTTGATTTTTATTTTTAGAAAAAGATTTGGAATAGTAAACAATACGGCGTTTTAAGTATACCCACAACTATGTTTTGTTAAACGTATACAAATTGTGTGTTTTTACTGTGTTTATAATATTTTTAATTGTTAATAAGTACTCTTGATCCAATAGTATATTTGAATTCATATACCAGCAACAATCACTCCGTAATTGGGTTGTTAGATTATGTTCGAACTCCACTAAAGCAGCACTGTGGTCGGAGAATGCCATGGGATGTATAGTCGTCCGTATTAATTCGTGATGAATATCTTGCGTAACGTATATTTGATAAATACGCGAACTTCCCTTATTATATGCATATGTGGGCTGGTGTTTACCAGGGTTGCAAAATTCAAAAGTATCGACAGCTTGAAAGTTTGAGTCAATTGAATTAACTCTATGCTACATTATCAATTTGAAGAGTCACTGCTGGATCTTGTAGCGTTAGAGTCGGAACATAGTATCAGGGGAAAAGGACGAAGACGTTGTAGCTCAAGGGCTATGTCCTCGCTAAGAAAATTATTTCTCTTCATTCGATGGTTGTGGCCAGACGGTAAATGAGTGCATGTAACTGTCACATCCTGAACTATCCCAGAAATCATACGGCCTGATGGGTGTATGTATATCTCTTTTATTTGAAAGTCGCCCAGCAATGAGATAGCAATTGGTTTAGAGGGTTTGGAAATATGCGATGTATAAACGTCATAATCGTTGATTTTCATGCTGCCCTCTGCAAGTTCCTACAAGCAAGCTACGTGTATTGCATGGTGATTGAGGAAACGCTTCAAAATGTCTACTTTGCATTTTACATGCCATTCTGCAATGTTAAAGGATAGCAGCTTCAAAAGCATAATCACTAATAACACGAAATATTTCACTTTTATATTTTCACTTTTTTCAACTTTGTCGAATTGCTTTGGGAAAAAGGCTTAATAGGTAACTTAACACTCGAGGTCCTAGGAACGCACCTCGCACGTGGATGAAGCCACAAATATCATAGTTATTTTATACTTGATTCTAGTCCAGCTGCTGGGAAAAATGATCCTTCAAAGGTTGGAGGGACTCAGAGTGGGTAACTCACTTTTCACTGGCTGCTCCTCGCAATGACGATGGTTTCAACTTACGTAATTTTTTATCTTGCACTTTTGTTTACGTTTCAGACGTTTTTTGAGCCACCTATAATTTCTTCTCTTCCCCTTCTTCTATATCTCGCACTACACCAGACTCGTCAGATGATTCCACAGTAAACGATTCACTGTATAAAGCACTGCTTTCTTCTTCCACAACCGCGTTATCTATATAGGTTTCAGAATTAAAAGTCAACAACTTCACACTCTCAACATCATTACTATAAGTTGTCCCTGATTTTTTAGCTTAAGTTGGTCGCTGTCACGTCTTCTTTTACTCCCTCCTAACGTGTGGAGTTATCAGCTGATTGCATAAAAGACTCACTACTGCTTGCCTTCGAGGTATTGTCAGATTTAGCGCCCGCGCCGATTTGACCAACATGCTTTTGTCTTGCCTGCTCCAAAGTCGGGAATGTTGAAAATGATAACGGACCTAGACGGAATTAGTTTGATGTTAATTGATATGGAGACGCCTGATTAATTGTTTCGGATGGTATATGTGTGATGCCTTGCTGACAATCATGTCCTTCAAACTTTAAATTGTTGCATTTGGGGCAAATGTCTTGAGGGAAATTCACAAATATTTGTATTTTTAGTCCTAACACGCTTAAGAAAAAAGGCAGTCTTTTCTTTAGTTTTTTAAATGTTATTCTTTTCCCATTATAGCTACGAAAACTATGTGATGGGGAAAAAGTTTCGTGACTGATACTACAGTTCCGTATACTTGAAATATGTCGTCAACCTGTTGATCAGTACTTTCTAGCGGTAGTATGAATGCTACAGCTTGGTATATACCATTGTTTTCTTAACTCACGGGTAATTCTTGTGTCATTCCTAACTCATCATGTATTAATTTACCATTACACTTGTTGATTGATGTCTCAGCTGTTTCGAGTGACACGCAACGAATAAATGTTATTTTTTGTAGTTATCTACCTCAATAGATTCAATTTGTTTTTCCTTGAGTTTCAACTGTTTAGCAATTCCTTCATGTAGAAGTACTGTACTAATTTTTTTAGTCATACTTCTCAAGTTAATGTTAATTGTGTTGTTCCTTACTATTACTGAATTCATACTGCTACACTTCACCATTAACCAAACACACGCCGAAAATTTAATGGCACGGGACAGCCCGCACAACTATTGGAAGAGCTAATGAACCACCATCTCACCTCGACGCGAGATAACACAGAACTTACGACCACTGAGCTACTGAGGCTCGGTGAAACTCCAAGGTCCCGAATTTCAATCCCGCCAGGTTTACAAGCATTGCATTGGTATAATCTTGACAGCCCGAGTCAAAAGTTACTAAATATTCCATACAAAATGAAGTTGTATTTAACGAATTAGATATATTTAACGAACAACTGTTTTATTTGTTATCAGCGAGAGATAATGTCATTGCCGAGATGGATGGTGGTAGTTACGTATGTCATCTTTGTTCATACATACGTCTTATTCATGCTCATTTCGATCCAAGTTCAGCTAGGCCTATATCAGAAAATTTCTGGAAATTCTCTGCTTCTTTAGGCAATCTCATACGTACTCGTTGCACAATTTTGAAATAGGCATTTTCGGAAAGAGCAGGTTTGAAATCTTTGAAGATGCCATACAGCCTCAGCTCTACTGTTTGAGTGGTAGGAAATATCAAGCTTTAAAGTGCATTACCTATGCTTTCGGCATCGTGTACCAATAAAAATGACTGCAAATCCACTCCGGTGGCTAATAAAACTGTATTTCTTATTTTTTTTAAAGTACTCTCATCCCTTCAAGTTTGTGCGTCGAATTGTTATACCCTGTATATATAACTCTATTATTACAATAGTTAGCAATGGCATCCACTAGTAAAATATTTTTTCACCTTAATTATCATACCCACCCCCAAAATAGAGAAACGGTCTATATATATGGCCATAAAAATAAAATAAAAAGGAGAGCAAAATCTCAGAAAAGAAACTTTTGATGAAGGAAAGAAGAGAATTGAAAGAAGAGGAAAATTACATAACGACGATTGAGTACAAAGAACTAAATAAATCAGCAAGGAAGAAAATAAGAGAGGATGTACGAAGATACAACGAAAATCTTGTTAGTGATAGAATCGAGGAAAACAAGAGCCTGAAGAAAACCAAATAGCAGCTCATGATAGAGAGAGAGCAAATAATTGCAGTTAAGAGACCAGACGGGACCGTAACACGAAATAAAGAGGAAATTATAAAAATGTTTGAAAATTTGTACAGAGAATTGCATTACTCCGAAGAAGAACTCGGGAATGAATATTCAGAAGAAAATGATGTAGAAGTCCCAGACGTAATGAAAGAAGTGGATAAAGTACTTCGAGGGATGAAGAACGGAAATCGCCAGAAGAAGATGGACTCACAGCAGAAATGTTTAAATGGACGTGAGAAGATAGAAGACGAACTTGCCAAATTGGTCTCGGTGTGCCTGAGGAAGAGAAATATACTTAAAACTGGAACAATGCTGTTATCATTTTGTTGTACAAGAAAGAGGACAAAGAACGTGTCGAAAACTACAGACCAATTAGTTTACTGTCAGTTCTATACAAAATGTTCACCAAAGTTATTTTGAATCGTATTGAACGAGCCTTGGATTTTAACCAAGGAAGGGAACAAGCCGGATATCGTCGTGGATTTACCACAATGGACTACATGCAAGCGTAGAATGAAGTTATGGAAAGGACTAATGAATATGAACTTTCACTATGTTTGGTATTCATAGATTTTGAAAAAGCTTTCGATTCGGTCTACTTGGCAGCAGTACTTAAATCACTTGAACATCAAGGCATCGAAAGTGCATACATCAAGTTACTAAGAAACATTTACTCGACGGCCACATGCGCAAGCCATAGTGCGGTTACCGTCCATATAATTCATATTATCTTTATCTTATCGACTGCCACATCTTTCATTAGACTGCATCAAGATAGTGAAAAAATTAAAGTTGGAAAAGGGGTAAGGCAAGGAGATTCAATTTCTTCAGAACTGTTTTAAGCTGTCCTGGAGACAGTGTTCCAAAATTTAAACTGGGATGAAGTTGAAATAAAAATTAATGACGAATACCTTCATCACCTACGATTCGCTGATGATATAGTCTTGTTTACTTCAGATGAAGAAGAGCTACAAACCAGAATGGAAGAACTGTGTAATGAGAGTTCGAAAATAGGCCTTGAAATGAATTTAAGTAAAACAAATGTATGTACATGCTGCAAAGAAGGAAATAAAGATTAATGCAGAGGCAATAAATAGGCATAGTTGATGAGTATGTTTACCTAGGCCAGCTTAAAACACCGAATGCCAAGTTGACTGATGAAATAAATAGATGATGAAAATGTCGTGGAGTTCTTTTGGAAGACTACACTTTATTTCCAAAAGCAAATTTCCAATGTGACTGTCCCGTAAAGGTTTGTAATTAATATATCTCACCTGTGATGAAGTACGGCTGTGAAACTTGGACATTGAATGCGCAAACGACTCAAGGATTAAGTCATACAAAGGTCAATGGAGAGATGCATGCTAGGGATACCAGAAGGGACAGGAAGACAAATGAATGGATTCGCGCACAAACAAAGGTAGAAGATATATTCAAGACTGCGAAGAAGATGAAGTGGAGATGGGTCGGTCACATAGCTAGACGAACAGATGGAAGATGGACGATAAATGTACTACATTGGATTCCTAGAGAAAAGAAACGACAAAGACGAAAATGAAGATGGGTAGATGAAATCGAGCGTTTTCAGGAGCTACAGGGATGAGAATAGCAGCAGACCGAGATATGTGGAAAGAAAAGGGGGAGGCAGTGGATAGAAAATGGCTGAAGAAGAAGATGATGATACATAGCAGTTTTGACCGATCTCAAAAGTGAATAACGCTTACTTCAACAAGTGGGATAACTTAATGCAAGGCTAGAAAATAAAGCCAAAAAGTTTTAAACAAAGGTGAATCAAGCTGTCTAGTTTACAAAAAACTTTGGTAAACATTAATTTTATATGGGCCAGTTTAGTAACTTTGGACTTCGGCCCGTCACGATTTGCCTTTAGCTGTTAAGTGTTAAAATCCACACCCATGCCCCTGCCGGGAATCGAACCCGGGACCGTTGAGTCGATAGCCTACCGCCGCAGACCGCTCGACCACCCGGCCGGCGTCTAGTTTACAAGAATCTAGGTTGAAATAGTCTTGACAGGCCA
Source organism: Lepisma saccharinum (assembly GCA_022664845.1). Lineage (NCBI taxonomy): Eukaryota > Metazoa > Arthropoda > Insecta > Zygentoma > Lepismatidae > Lepisma > Lepisma saccharinum. The sequence goes on along the minus strand of JAGDQP010024463.1, from coordinate 6,515 downwards.
AGAAAGGAAAGCATAATGTACATCTTTAAAAAAATATATAAACGTTGCCCTTGGGTGGGAACCTAAATCGAGGACCACTGGTACACCAATCGGATGTTGGAGGCACCAGACCATTGAACCACACACCTCAGCTCGCTTTCCATGGCTATTTATACTTTTTTTTAGTTCATTAGATTACAAGATACGCCTGTAGTAAGAGGATGAGAGTTGGCAAAGATAGCTTACGGCAAAACAGTTCTAGCACGTGTAAAGGACTTCTTCACACTGATACCACAGTAGAAGTGCAACGAAACAAATTCAAATTAATTTCAAGTTTGACAAGCTTCCTCGTATAAATGCTAGTTCCAGCAAGCTTGGATTAGGGTAGTTATAACAAGCAAACTACTTATGTTATTCCAGCAAGTTTGTCTCATGCTTGTTTATTAAGTTCATCAAGTTTGGCAAGCTCAAAGCAAATGACTGACAACCTTGATGCAATCTGGCATGCTATCTGGGCTATTTATTCCAACAAAAACAATGTAATCCACAGCTGTAACAGTGCCAAGCCAAAGCGATTCACTTAAATCAATATTTACCATAATTCGTTCAGTTTAATCCGAAATGTTCAGCTGAAGAAAAATAGTAAAATCTCGTTTATCCGACCTTCCGTATTATCCGACATACTATCGCAAGAAAAAGCATCAATCGGCAACAAAAACTGCATGTTGTCAACGTAGTCTATTGTTTGTTGCTTCCGACTCTTCCACGTGACGCGCACGTCTACACTATGACTCATGCGTCTGTCATTCAGGGCATGAAGGTTGATGATCAGTATGAAATAACTGATAAAGAAATTGTTATTTTTTTCAGTTATTTTTTCCTGTTTTATTGTAAAACATGATTATTAGATTCGTAAGGTGTAAAATTATAACATAGTTTGGCGTTTAATAGGATTTTTCTTAACACCTCCTTATTATCTGGCATTTTCGCTTATCCGACGTTCTGCCGGCCCTTTGATATCGGATAAGCGAGATTACTGTAATTTATATATATATATTAAATAATTGTTTTCTCTTGAAACTGTGTGTAATTAGGCTACATACAGTATTTTGAATATTAGGAAATAACTAGGACACAGTAAACCAGAGTGCAAGAGTACTATTTTCCTTATTATTTTCAGCAATATTCAGTTTGGAAACGAAAACTGAATGGAGAATGGAATGGAATATTGATCGCAACTGTAGGTTAAGATGGTGTATCCATTCGGAAGATATCACTCAATTGTGATTTCAAAATAGTTCTCTCCGAAGATTTCGTCCAGGTTAAACTTTTATTGAGCTAAATCAAACTAACTTAAAACAAAAAAGTCAGTCTTCAAGATACTCTGCTGCCGGAATTCAAAGCAAAGTCACTGACTTGTGAGTGAGAGTCAATAGCGATGGCGATGGAATTACGGTTAGTTCAGAGACGATAAAAAAAAAATACTACATATATTTAATATTACGTTTTCCAACTAATCAAAAACGATGGTAAAAACGCTTGTTATGCATAAAATATGGTAATTTGCATAAAGTTGAAACGTGCTTTGCCAACTCCTTCTATGAATATATGGTTGGCAATTTGCACTTCTATGTTCTTATCTTCTTAAATTTCGTAACGTAACATTAGGTCGTATATAATTAAAAAATTACCAACTTATTCTAGATAAGTTGTAAGAAACAAAGATGCAAGTCATATTATCTTAACATTATTCTTACTGATACTTCAAATTTCATTTTATTACCATGAAAAAAAATTATAGCTATCTTGAATTTGACAACTCGGCAGGGTTTGCGGGGGGGGGGAGTTTATTACTTCCCCTCTAGCTCCATGGCTTCGTCCATTCATACATGTGCATTTAATCAGAGAGAAATGGATATTTTCTTCTATAAGATCAATTTTTAGACAGACTTTACTTAGACCACTATGGTTCTGAATAATTGAAATAACACATTCTTGGATAAATCCTCCTGTTTATATTACGCCTCAATATTAATATAAATAATTGACTAATACTTCGCTACTTCATATATTTATATACTGTAAAATGATAATATTTATTTATTTATATAAAAGTGAAGTAAATAAAAAAGGATTACATGGCCTTTCTTGTTCCAAAAGCGCAGGTAGACATCCTCGTCACTCGAATGTTAATGACAGTATAATAAGAGCACTAATCTCAGCTGGAATTCCTGCAGTACGAGAACCTATTGGATGTAGCAGAACAGACGGTAAAAGACCAGATGGGATGACTCTGTTACCCTAGAAGAGAGGCAAACCGTTAATTTGAGACTTCACTTGCTCAGATACGTTCGCTCATTCCAACCTCCCTTTTTCCTCAATCCAGGCGGGAAATATCGCCAGTCAAAAAGAAGCGGAAAAAATAAGAAAATATAGTAATCTTGCACAAAAGTGCCATTTAGTACCCATTGCTATCGAATCCAGTAGTTCATGGGGAAAAGAAGACCTCAACTTCATAAAAGAAATAGGTAAGCGTATCACACAATCATCTGATGATGATAGAGCAAGCACCTTTCTTATTCAAAGAATAAGCATGCCAATTCAAGGAGGTAATGTAGCTTCAATCCAGGGAGCCATTCCCAAACGCAAGGAATTAGATGAGACATTCCTACTGTAATTTTTATTTATTTGACGGAACGTTTGTCACTTTCCATAATTATAAGCAGGTAACCGTTAACATGAAGCCTACCGTTGTAGCAGATGAAAGGTTTCCTGAAGGAGCTGGACCATACATGGAGATGGAAGAGGCAGGAGGTTCTGATGGTCTGTTAATGTATTTGGTGACAAATGAGAAAGCAGTTCATGCCGACTTTTTCAATAATTTCGAAGAGATATTTGATGATGACGATCTGCAGTGATTGTGATGGTGGCCTTCCGAATCTGCTGAACTTAATTTCTTTGCCAGAAATTATGTTTCTATATATTTATATTGTTTATTAATTAAGTATATTTTATTACTAATAAATATTTTAAATAAATAATTATTACTAAGATATATTTTTTGTAAAGAAACCAATTAGAAATGTAAAAAAGTGTATGTTGAAAAATGGTTTGCAAACAGCAAGTCCGCACGCAAATATGCCAATAGTATATACAAAGTAAGTTCAATGAAGGCCGTGGAAACCTACATAATAGTTAGCCTTATTGACAACTCCCACGCCTCAGATGTAGAAATGAAGGAAAGATAGAGTAAATGAAAAGTGTAGTCAAACAAAATCGTCGAAAACCTGTTAGGGAGCAACTTGATTGTCTCTATGAAGTGAGCCCAGTCAATTTTGACTGAGGACTGAGGAAGATAGGAAATTTTATCAAATGTATGCCAAAATTGCTTGGATTAGAAGCGAAGGAAGTTCCGCTTTAAACAATATAATTAACTTACTTGAACATATAGGTAGTGATGAGAATAGGTATAATCACGGGAGATAGAACCAAATTGTCTCTCAAAGAGAATTGATTTGGGCATTACGCGCAAGAAGCCTTGAAGAAATAACGGCAAAACATCGATGGATGAAGTGTGTACAATCGAAAAAAGAATCTTACTTTGAGTACACTACTTAATTTGTTTCATACACCTAGTACTTTGTATTGAATTGAAGAAAACCAGCATTTGTTTGAAGGCCAGAGATGGATAGACTGCCAGAAGAAAATAGACCTAATGAAACGTCACAATACTCGAGGTATCCCAAGGCCAACAAGTATTCATTTGCCTACTGGAAATCTTATCCGGAAACATATATAGTACTAGTTTGACAGCATATGTATAAATGTGTATATGTACAACAATTAAGAAAAGAAATAGGGTTAACACTCTTTACTATTTAATGTTTTATTTTAAATAAATAGTTAAGTAAAAATGTTCCATTCTGCTATTGACATTTATAACTCAGAAACAAATTAATCTGATTTGAATTTTACAAGATTGAGTTCATCTCCCGACAGATGAGTATCCTCCTTAACTAGACGCCCCAATTCCATTTCTGAACTGAACACATTCTATAAATTCAAGAAAAATATCCAAAACTCTCTAGTTATTTTAACTAATATGTAGACATCAAGTTTATGTTTTTAAAGAATATTCATAGTTTCTGTATCATATTTAAGAATATGCTAGTAACTAAAAATAAAATTGACTAGTTACAAGTATAATCAGATAAGTAAATTTTGGATAGCGTAAATATACAAATAACATACATATTTTGTATACGTCTACTTCATTTAACATTTTCCAATTCTCATACTTATTAAATGTATTCGTGGTATTTAGAATAGTTTTTTTTTTTTCTTAAATAAGGTTCGCAGCTTTATTACTAAAAAAAATTTAAAACAAGATTTCCTTTTAAACGAATTAACCAACTCCTGCCAGAAAATAAAGAATAATGTTATTTCCAAGATAAATACTTTTAAAAGAAATCTATTTATGGATTACTGAATATTGAACAGAAAAGCATGGGGTGCGCCAATTGCAGAATTTATAAAGTGATTTTATATAAGAGTATTTTTACCCGTGCATAAATCGATTTTTTTTGTAAAAGTAATTTTCTTGAAAACAAAAATAAATTTAACTTTTTGGTATGAATTGTTTTTAAGAAAAGCATGTTTTCAAAAATTTCCTTTTATTATTTTTTCTAGTTATTTCTGTGTTCGGATACTTTTTACTTACCCTATATATTGTAAGCTGATGTTTGTCACCCAAATCCTAAAATGTTCTGCAACCAATCAAACGCAACATCGTTGCAGGCTAGTATTTATTTTAGGATAAAGAAGTTCATAGTTTTTTTTTTTTTTTAAATTGCCTTTAAAATATATAAATACCGGTATATCCGTTCAGACTGAAGCGTATACTGTTGCTCTTACAGCAACAGCGATGCCTGTTTGACCGTTAAATAAAGAAACAAAACTGAGTTCACTGCAGCCGTTCTCTCACTTCGAGTTGCCATCGCCTAGCGGAGGAAACACCCCAGTCGCTGTTACTTTTCCTCCCTCTTTCCTCATCAAGTTTTTATTTTTTAAATGACACTACCGTTATATTAGATAATTTAATATGTGTCAATGAAGAAAAGAATTAGGAAATTAATTTTCGTACCAATGTTAAATATAAAACCTTTACAGGGATCATTAAAGAGCAATAACAGTAAAGTAATTTCGTCCACGTCAGGGGGAAGTTCCATAAGTGAACTGCAGTTGTTATCCATAAGCTGCAACAGTATAGACCAAACCCTGGATCGGTAATAGAAATGTATGAAAGTAACAATGTGATATCCTATTGTCATCCGACTTACGTCGCTGTGCAATATTTGATCATTGTATGACGTCGGGAAGTAAGTTAAATTAACGTTGCAAGATTTGAGGTCAAGGTGAGTTAAAGAAAATATGTGCAAATTCTTTATTTTCCGCCACTACTATCCTCTGTGGTTATTTGTTGATTTCTACCATGATGATGATGGTGGGTGTTCTGCCCGAAGCCAGGTACTGCCCCGAACCCCAGTAGCACACAAACGTGTTTTAACCGTTGATTTTTGGTTTAGTTTGTTGATTAAACGTTATCGTTCGGAATAGTACGTTTAATTTTAAATCATATTTCAATATAGACTTGATATTCTTGAAAAGATGTTAATTCAACGTAGAGTCAACTGTTATTTTCAACTATGGTATAGATTTCGTTTCATGGAATTCTTTCGAATTGAATGGAATACAATTTGTAATTAAAAGCTAATTGAATGCCATAACTATTATTTTGTGTTCTCTTTTGCATGTTGAAAACACGTTGAATTCCAACCTATATTCCAACGAAATTTTGATTTCGTTGATAGGACATTAATATGACGTGTTTTTAACTATTATATTGAACTGTGCCCTAGATTATCTTTCCAAGTTAATTGCATAAACATTGTTTTTAAAAGAGAGTAGAATAAAATTAACTACGTTCCTCGTGTTCTTTATTTGCATGTTGAAAACAGATTGAATTTTAAAATATATCTGGTGTAGTAAAAGGTAATCCATTATTTTGCCAATAGATGGCTTCAGTGATCTGTAGCTCGCGTTGTATAAGTCCGATCGGGTTCAACGAGATGGCGTTCAAACGATGAGATTCCGTACTACAAACACTGTTCAGATAGTTGTGATGAGTTGACTCAGTGTTGTGTGAGCGCGCGTCAAAATGGACACTAGCAAAGAGAAATTACGCTAGTATTTACAGTTTTTCTTCGATAAAGGCGAAAACGCAAGCCAGGCGGCTGCAAATGTAAATAGTGTTTATGGTCCTGATACTGTAACAGCCAAGCACGCGCAATTTTGGTTTCGTCGATTCCGTTCCGGTAATTTTGACGTCAAAGATGTACCACGCACTGGAAGGCCACGTGTCGAAAATGTCGATAAAATCATGGACATTGTCGCGTCCGACCGTCATGTAAGCACTGTTTCGATTGCCCAAGAGCTAAACATTGCACAAAAAACCGTGTGGAACCATTTGCATAAGG
>JAGDQP010024462.1:0-27941 GCA_022664845.1 Lepisma saccharinum | reverse complement strand
TCACTGTCTTGATGCAGCCTAATGACAGAAGTGGCAGTCGAGTAAATGTTTCGCAGTAACTTGATGTATGCACTTTCGATGCCTTGATGTTCAAGTGATTTAAGTACTGCTGACAAGGAGACTGAATCGAAAGCTTTTTCAAAATCTATAAATCCCAAACATAGTGGAAGTTCATATTCATTAGTCCTTTCCATAACTTCACTCAATGTTTGTATGTGGTCCATTGTATATATTTGTTAATTTGAAGTAAAATCAATGAGAAGTAGTCTTCGCCCGACTTGTATAATGGTTTATATTCTGAATCGAGTAAAGTTTGTTTCATCCATTGTGTACATATAATTTGTGGTGCACTATATAAACTGCTATTCCTACGCACATTTTCATAATCTTTCTCTCCAAACCACTCCAAAGTGATTAGAAAACATTAGCTTTCGGTCACAATTGGACGCTACACGTGAAGTAAAGAAGTTTGGAACTCCATCCAATGCACACACAGTTGATAAATTAACAGGAAATCGAAATTTTCGAGCTACTTTAAAAGTTGCAACTAATAAATAAATAAATAAAAATAAAGTATTAAGAATTTTCGAAAAATAGTTTTTACTAATGTTATTCTTATTGGAAATTATGTAATCAAATTTATTAAAATAAATTACATGTAAATTTACTGATAGTGTTGTACAATACTGTAATTTTCTATTGAAACTATCTATATTGTATTTTAATTTCTAATTCTTGGATAATTCGCATGCATGTTGTCCGTTCAGCTTCGAATTATCCTAATTTTACCATGGTTAATTTGAGTTAAAAGTAATATTTGTTGCATTTCATTTTTCTTTTTTCCAAGGGTCGCACAAAACACCAAGAAACCGCTGCTCCATAACATGCATTTTGCGGATCGATTTATCACGATATTTCAATAAAGTAAACAAACAAAAGGCAATCAATTCGTGGAAATAGTGCATACAAATGAGTCAACAGCTCTTGATACACCTCGAGAACATTTGGGGAGGTTCTGATTTGAATACTTTATAACCTCCAGACAACAAAGTAAGTCTTCTTATACAAACATTTATCGATATTGATAAGGAGGACCTAAATATTTTGAATGTGTGTGTTTTAATTTCACGCTAATAGTTTTCAAAACCAGGCAGCAATAAGGACTTGCTGATTTCGATTAGTTCCAATACAATGAATGTTAAACTCAGAATACACATTCATGCTCCAGGCGGTATTCGAACCCACAATCATGCAACTTACGGAACAAAACCTACTGCCTAAAAGCACACACAAGCACAACATGTATTGTTTTTAATAGTATACGGGACACAGTAATTCGACATTGAGATTCCACTGTATATGTGTACAGTGGAATATTTAAGTTGAAGAAAATTAATTTTAGAGGGAACTAATCTGACATATTTTTCATCGCAAAACAATGTAAACCTCCATTGCGGTATCAATCCTAGTATCTTTCAGCTGCTAAGTGCTTTATAATTTGATTATCAGAACAATGACTGTTACGATGCGTCTTGCAATTTACACTCAAGCAACAGAATCTCTGTAATCCAGCCTGTCCATAAACGGAAATGTGAAAGTAGTTTAAGTGAAACCCACACAATACTCACGACTTAAATTTCGTTGTAAAGTGTACATTGCACACGTTACAAAAATTAAAAATACTACCCCCGAAAAGAACAATAATATATGAATTGAAAAAAAAACAAAAAAAAAACGAATATTAGAAGCATCTTTTTTAGAATACAAGTAATAAAAATAACAATATTTCATCAAGTGTGTTCAGCTCATAGTCGAGAAGGACTTGGCTGTCCCGAAACCGTCTATTTCGAATGAAGTTTTCTCTCAGACACTTCAGATGAATGTCTAAACAATACCTTCAAATGTTAATCAGGGCTGTTACTTTCCCTATTCAGCCTTCCACGGATAAAGGGTATGATGCGAAGGCCTATACGCTTAAGATACTATAAAGTGCGACCAATCTTGTTTTTCAATATTCTGTTAAATTTGAAATTACATACTATCTATGATAAGGGCAGAACACGTACTTTTGACATTCAGAATTATTTCCTTGCGAATTTTTCCCAAAGAAATGTACTTAGTCAATACATTTATTATTATTATTATTTTTAATATTGTAAAATTTTTGAGAACGTACTTTTACGAACCACACAGACAGTGCTGAAGCTGAGTCGGAACTGAGTCTAGAGAGTACCGGCAAAAAATTCACGAAGGAACAGACACAATATCTCGTTTCCGAAGTATATTTTGATAATAAGTTTAATCTGAACTGCTAGTAGCAGTATGATCTTGTATTCTTGTCGAGACAACTGAAGGTGTCAATTCTAAAAGTGGTTAAATCTATTTTGCAAAGTTTTTTTTTTCCCCGTTCAAAGCGAAATTTTACTAGGCGCTTCGGCCTACAAGAAGTATAACGAGTTTCAGCGCAAGTGTTATGAACACTTTTGATATAGCAAAGTTCATGCAGTATGCATTTTACAAAGTTATGATAATTTACAAAGTTTGTCGTCTTTAGTAGGTTTTTAAAAATGGATATAACCCCTTTTGGCAGTGTGCTCTTCAATTTCTTACGCGTGTTTTAGCCATTTTTATGACGCTCTTAAACCAGATCTTTCATGTTAAAATGTCCTTTTTGCTATAGTAAAGTAAAAATGTATTTTTATAAATTTATGGGTTTATAATTGCACCGTTCCGGCTTAAATATCTTTTTAACTTCAGCACTGAACACAGTTAACAATGAACTAGCCCATTATATGTGAACGATGACGTATTATGTCAGGTATTCTATCGAGGAAAAGGAAACGGGAAGGTAGCAGCCACGGTATTTGTCATACTACACCAGCATTTACTTGGTGAAACCGAAAAAAGAAAAACCTGGAAGCTTCTCTCAATAAGTTCGCCAGCAGAATTTAAACTTGCGTGCCTTCCCACTACTGTAATCGAGTTTAGTTTTACATAATAGTCATGCTGTAATTTCTTATATCTTCAATGTCGATTTTTAGGAATTCAATGTATAAGCTTATACATCTAGTTGAAAAGTTAATATAGAATTATACTTGGAATTATTGATAAACGAGAGATACGAATGGCGTTGCTCACTTTACCAACAACATATATGAGCTTGAAAGATACTCACTTACAGATGAGTATTTTTGGTTTCAATACGCTCTGAACTAAGATAATCAGGTTTCGAGGTCATGTACTCTTAGAACCAAATATTAGACTACAAACGATATATCAAAGGGTTCGAAAAGGAAGAATAAAAAAAAAAAAAAAAATGTGAATGTGTACGCTTCACGCTTTGTTTTTATGAAAGTATGACAGGATAACGATTTCAATGGCTGGGAAGAAGACTAGCTGTGACAATGTCCATGGAACAAAGAAAAAGAGGAAGAACTATGTCACTGCGCCGCTGACCCACATCCACCAGAACTCAACCATATAAACATGTAACTGCACACACTTCAGTTTTATTTTCTTCCTTCAGAATGACACAGAGGCTTCTACGACGAAACTTTCCTTTGACTTTTTTTTTAATCTATCGGAAGATAATAATACTAACGTCAATAAGACGATGTAGGCTATTTTCAAGTTTTCAGCGATTGAAAATTCAGGTCGGATTGAAATGTGGAACAGAGAAGGGCGTTGACCCCTAGGCAGCAGCTGCCCTGCTTCCGCCACCAAACAGCATGCTGTGCTAGCATTGCCAGCTTCCACATTATTACACTAAATACGGATGAATGATTAATTCGATCAGCACTTGTAGGATGTAAACCATCAATGTAATGCAACTACCATTAACATGCTCAGCTATTTACAAGCCTGTCAATCAGTTGCATGTGGGCTAGTGTGTGTGTTTACCGCAAGGACTACATTGCATTTCCTTCCCAACAACCTACGACAGTTTCTTTCTTCTTGACATGTATAGTCAGTCAGACCTTTCCGTCCATTCCACTTGTTTCGGCTTAGAAAACTACTGACGATTTCCCCACTGCTCGTCAATTCCGAAACCACCAGCAAAACCACTGTTTTATAGAAAGCCACGCGGTAGATTTCATCATCATATTTTGATGAGAATACTGATGTTTCGAAAAACTATGAATTACGTACGAAAACTCCTGTCGATGCAACCACAAGAGATACTGTGTGGCCCATTTAATGAACCAAAGGCTTACAAATCACGAGTGACATAATTTCTGTGGCGAAAGGTTGGCAACGCGGATACTCACTTAACGGTACTAAGTCTGTAGCTCTCTGGGTCACTAGCACCGTTATTCAGAGAAGACTCCATGTCCAACAAAACAAAGTTGCACCAATTATCTACCCTCATCCATTACATAGGCGTTACAAGTGTTTTGTTTTTAACAAGTTTGTATTTAATATCAGAAGATCATTAACGAAATAATTAGGTCCGAAAAGACAGTAATTATCTTAATTTGAATGTTTGGAATGTCGGTCATAGATAGACACAATATACATGCACCAGTTAAACAAAGAAACGTTCAGATTAATATTTCTAAATTATTTAATACAATAACATCTACTACGTTTGTATAGTCGGAGACAAATAAAGGAAGGGACCACCCGCTGATTCATGCAAACTTCTGTACTAAACTATATTGATAACAGTGAATCTCCGACAGATGTTCTTCACTACGGGTATATAATTACCTTTAACAATCAATATTGTTTAAAAAAAAAACAATACTGCACTTCACACTTTACTGGACTCTTTCTTCCGACTGCATACTTTAGAGCAATTTGTATGCATTTTGGACTATAAATTTCGTCTAGTACACTGTCCGTTGGAGAAGAAAAGGTATATTAATAGCATTCTAAACCTCAGTCGGGCCGAGATTCGTTTTCGCCCTTCGGATTTTGAGGCAAACACGTTTCTGAAGATATTCTTGCTCTGCTTCTGGCTATAAAACAGACATATTTGCCCCTGACTATACTCTAAATATCGGTGAGTAGAATTACATCCGTGTATCGGATTTCAATTCCGGGATGGTACCTACAAACTAGGCCCTGGTCGACTATCTATCTATATTCTTTCCTTCATCCTATCCCGACCTGAGATGCCTAAAGGTCATAAATAAAAACAAAATCAAACAATTCCAAACTATTTATGAAACATTAATGATCTTTAAAGCAATCGGAAATTAGAATTAAATTGCCACCCCCGCTATAGCTGCTACGGTTGTGGACTTCGATTCGCATGGGAAGGCACGATGGTTCAAGTAATGGTGCTGGCCACACTGGCTGAGGTTTTCCAGCGTTTACTTAATCTCCACCAGGCGAATGCTGGTAAGGTCCGTTGGTTGGTCACTATCTTTCCCATTCCACCCTGAAATAAACCTCACTGAGGGTTATCCCCCCCCCCCCAGACGTGTCTTAGACCACAGCTGCCTGTGTAGTGCATGTAATGAATTGTGGTTTGAAAACTCCCCCGCCCTCTGAAGAACTCAGTTCCTTATTCCGAACTACGTAAAAAAAAAGAGAGAGAGAAGAAGAAGAATCATGAGGCATTTACTGCAAAATTCGTATGGACTTAGTAGTTCATCTCAACTAACGTAACTTCGTTTTGACACAAAACTGACAAATATTGACTGACCGAAATAAAACATCGTTAAAATAAACATTTATTAAATAAATAACGTGAATGTAAAAGGCATTCTTTTGGGACAATATACCAGTGGTTTTATTTAAAAAGGAAATACATATTTTCTTCCAGGCAACTATACTTAACCAAATAACATACACTAAGAGCAATAGCCAGCTTCTATCGTCGAGAGGCCTGAGGTGGATTTTAATCTTTGTGGATTTTAAAAACATCCCAACTTAAGTACTTGGGACGAGACGATGTAAATAGATATTAAAATGGCCCAAAATAAAAATAAGAATAGAAGAAAGAAGCGAACAAATGAAAATACGCAATCGAACTGAATATTAAACCTGGTTGACAAGTGTTCTCGCATGAGGCTGAGGAAATCTACGGGATTCCAGGACTTTGCCTTGGTCAGTTGTTCAGTTCTTTATCAAACGTATAAAGGCGAAAATCAGCCCTCTCGTTTGCTGAACATATTCTTTAATATCTTACCAACAATTATAAGCCAAATTAACTGGGAAGAATGACACAATAAGCAACGTGGTTACAAACACAGCAATATCTTCATTTTTACATGACACTTATTACCTACTTCATTTCCCACTTATAACTGGCTGTGTGTCAATGACTATCCGCAATCGAACCCAACCAATCATTTCTTTGTGGAGAAAAAAGAAACAAGTAGGACTTTTGTAAACACTTTTGTCATCGATAATTATACAGTTTGTACAAACTATCTGAGTAGGACTGTCTGATACTTCATTTGTTAACCACTCAACCCACATAAACATAAGAATGACAGGATGACTACTGAAACAAGTTACCTGTTCAATTGAGGTCGAAGAAATTCTGCATCATACTTTTAATCGCTTTCCTTCTTTATAACACTGAACCAAGAAGTATTTATCTAGGACTATACCTAGTTTCTTAATGTCCATCATTTTAAATTGCACGGAAATGACTTACTCGGTATTTGTTTTCTAAATACAGTGGGCTCTTTTTTAATTCGAACTACAAGGGGACACGAAAGCCATCGAATTAACAAAAACATGCATCACTAAAGAAAATCAATACATCAAAGCTACTTATTACTGTGCAAACGAACAAAATGCACCAGAAAAGGAAAACATATTTAAGAAAGTACAATGTACTGCATTAGTACACAAAATCACATACGTGTGTAACATCAGCTACCTATTCTCACTTCAAGAAATTCGTAATTCTAGTTTGCTTTGCTTCGTCTATTTCTAAACTGTTAACAAAATCTTTAATTTCATTTATTGCGTGAACTTCAGAGCAGTTTTTTTTTTTATTCTTACAAATCACTGGCTAGTGAAAGAGGGGCAGGGGGCGTTAAGAACGCACACCTCTGCACTGCACATAAAAGGGGTCGACATCCCACGTTATTAAGAAGAGGACTGATGCCTCTGGATAGCTGTAAACCAGTTGAAACCACATTCTTCTGTTTGCTATCTGACAATCATTTCCTTGCTTTTAAATTTTAAAAATCCTGGCTTCGAACTATCCAAATAAAAGATTCGAAAACTCGAATGACATGTGAATTTTTAACACTGGTTTCAATAGGAATTTAAAGGAAAATAAGTTCCTGTTCGAATTACCCAATAATTATAACTATCCAAGTTCGAATTACAAAGAGTCCATTATCTTAAACGATGACCCTGTTCAAGGTAACATGTTAGAAAAAATAAATCTCGCGTGTAGTGGACAATAGCTGGTAAGGTGAAACTGGATGAATGCTCTATATGCATGACGTTGATGGTGTCGATGATAGCTTGGTTGAGCATACGGCAGGTAACTGGAAAATCCAGAATCGATTCCCGCTCACTATAGCGACCAACTTTCCTGTGCATTTATCAACATAAATCCAACCACAGGGTATTTGTTACAAAAAACTAACATTTGATAGTTAGTTTTCAGCTAATACTAGCTCTTGTAATACTCAATTTGAAGAAAGATTCCTCGATATAAAATTTTCACAGGCAGTGAAGATACTTCGCGTTCAACACCAGAAGACAATAGTTGATTGAACCGAGGCCAGAGGAATACTATGTATCAGTAGTCTGTGACGTAATTCCTCACATCACTCGAGTTCTTTTATAAGAACGGCGATATCTATACATCCAGGTTCACTTCTCGGTCACTGAAGCAACATCTTTTATGTGCTTTTCAACTTGCCTTCTTAAGACTGAATCAAAGTAGGTTTTTCCCGCCTTTTGCATTTTTCGTCAATTATTTAGATTTGAGAGAAGTTAAACAGAAAGTACCTTTCACTAACTATAGTGTGTTTCGTATGTCAGTAATTATAATACCATTATCTTTAAAGAAATCTTAACAGAAACTTCAAAACTATGTCAATACACTTTTCGGACAGTCCCATATCCACAAAGTGTATTAACATAGTTTCGACGTTTTTATTAACATCTCTTCAAAGCTAATGATATTCTTTGTTGAGGTACGAAATAAACTATAGTTTGTGAAAATTATTTTCTGTTTAACTATACGCAAATTTGAATAACTGACGAAAAACGATAAAGGCGGGAAAACCTACTTGGATTCAGCCTTAATAGATTATTTGCAGAATACTGCATAAGACGCTGACACAACAGCAATTACTTTTTTTTTTTTTTTACAAATTACGATTTTATTAATTATTGTTGCTATTCTCGAATATTTCTCTAAGACAAATTTTGACAGATCTTTATTACACAAATAATTTGAAGATAATTAAGAGTACAGTTATTTATGTAGTACGTCTAAGTAGACGGGTATGGGTGCAACGTGACACAAATCTCGACACGAAGGTCTGTTCAGCTTTTTTCTACCGTTTCAGGAAGTTTGTCAGACGCCAGGAAAAAACCTGAAACTTGATCAAAATTCCCATTCCAATTGATGAGGGGGCCACGATGGCTCAATGGTAGAGCGCTCGCCTCAGGTGTTAGGGGTCTTCAGTTTGATCCCTGCTCATGCCATGTGCATGGGCTTTGTGATGGACAAACACAGTGTGCGTGGGTTTTATCGGGGTTCTCATGTTTCCCTCCACTTTCTTCATTCCACCAATTCATCTCATCATCATCCATTCGGCCTGAGCCAAAGTTGACTAAAGGCCTTAAAAATAAATTCCAATCGATAGGGAACAGAGTCGGATATGTCCAAAGATACATTACAATTCAATATTAGTCTCTTCGTTCTTCATCAATATTACGCATATGAAATTAGTCAGATGCATACATAAATATAAGCTACAGGCTTAGTATCACATAGCAATTACTATTATTGTTCAATAATTTAATAGCTATTGACCTCGGGGTGGCCGAGAGGTTAAAGCGATCGCTTTCTGTGCGCGTGGTCACAGGTTCCAATACGGCCGGGGTCCACTGAACGGACTAGTTTGGAGCCCACTTTACCAAAAATTGTACGTCCCGCCCTTAGAAGCTCTAGCTCGTTTTGCTCACTCACTCACTTTAATAGCGTGGAGAAAATTCTATTGTGTTTTAGTGTATCCAAAGCAGTCTTGGAAGTTTTCCGGCGCGTTAATCAAATTTCATGTTCACAGAAGCTCGGAAACGTACAATTTATCCTACAGAAGTATGCAACCCAACTTTATTAGCTGTGTATATGGTTGCATAACGAAGTGGGGAACTTGCGCTGAACCAGGGGATGGACCTAGTGGCTGACTGACTGCGAAGAATTCAATATCATAGAATAGAGCAGGGTTTCTCAACACGGGGGGCGCGAAAAAATACATTTAACTAAGGTTTTGTACGCTAAGCCTAATACATTTCAAAGAAAGCATTTTATTTTACTTGTTTCTATAATTACTAAAGAATTAGGATATTTATTATCAAATGCAGCAAATCAACTTTAATGTTTTCAAATGAATAGCAAATGTTACACAAAATTAAAGAAGACAAAAAAGAATTAAAACGTTACAAAAGATTGCACAAGTTTTCTGGTTGGCGCGAAATCTCAGCCTCTTTTGATTTAATCAGTTTCAAAATGTCCGGTCAATCCGGTCATACACATTATCAACTCACTTTCAGTTCAACGTTAAAAGTTAGGTGCCCATCTTTGTTCTAAATATCACGTTTTAATATACAGACTCTTTAGTAATTCGTGTAACTGAGAAACAGACCTGTAAAAACGAAGGGTTTCAAAGTATTTCCTTCAATTACTCACAAAACCCCGACGTTTTAACACGGTGAAAATAATTTCCCAAAACTAAATTTTAATTGTCATTTTGGGGGTTCAAATTCAAAAGTAAATCTCACTTATGGGAAAATCAATGTTAATTCAGAGGAGCACTTTTTCTTGTTCATTATTATTTATTATTATTAAGTACTAAGAAATTAAGTCAGACGGTGATTTTTGTTTATAAAATACTGTAGCTCCAGATCGAGAGATGATACAATATTTATTGACAGAAATCACCGTCTGACTTAAATTTCTTGGTAATTAATCAAATTAGACAAGGAAAAGTGTTCCTCTGAATTAACATTATATTTTCCCATAAATTAGGTTTACTAGTGAATGTAAACCCCCAAAAGTAGGGTTAAAATTTAATTTAGGAAAATTATTTTCACGGTGTTAAAACGTAATGGTTTTGTGAGCAACTGTAGAAAATTTCATGAAAAGGTTAAGAAACGCTGGAACAGAGCAACCTGTACTGATTATGACAAAATTATAACCCAGCGAAATTCTTAACATTACTTTTTTCGAAACATGAAACATTCGAGGAAAAAGTTATTATCAGAACTTCTTATAAATTTTAGTAAATTAATTAAAAGTAAAGCACAATAAGACTAATCACGGTAAAAGAAAAGGATTTTACTACAATTTCCACGCGGTCAATCCGAGAGTCAACTTGAAAGTGATAAAAAAAACTGCGTTTTCTGTTTACATTCACGGCTATTACACTGCAAAAAATAACTGTGTTAATTCAACACAATGTGGTGTCCCAGCGTGACTACCGCTTTTGTGTGTTAAATCAACAAAACACACGGTGTTGATTTCGGTACTGGGAGAAAAAACACGGCTGCAGTGAGATTTGAACATGGGTTGCACAGTTAGAAGACGAACGTCTTACCGACTTCGCTAAATCGTCAGGCAGAAGAGGCACTAGATGCAAACGATATTTACTGAATAACTTTTGAATTAAACGACTACGATATAGATTTAAACAGTGTATGGGATCAAATATATGTTGCTGACCCCCCAAAACAAACTAAGTTACTTGCACGACTTATCCCATGGTCTAATCACTTCCAATTAGTCAATTGAGAACCAGAATTCCCATTCATTTAGAATATTCTATTTCTATGAAAGCAAGCAAGATGGCGACAGCCAAACACTTGAGCAACATTACTGCTTTCTTATAGTAACAACATGTCAAATGCTGCGCTTGCTTTCGTAGAAATGGAACATATTCTCAATAAATGGGAACTGTGATCCCTAATTGACCAACGAAATGAGATTAAATCATGCCATAAATCGTGGGAGTAACTTTGTTTCTGTTAGGGGTTCAGCAACATTTTTTTATCCTCTATATTGTTTCAATCTAGTGCTTATTCCGTCTGACGATTCAGCGGAGTCGGTAAGACGCTCGACTTCTAACTGAGCAACTCGTGTTCAAATCTAGGTGCAGCCGTAACTTTTTTTTTCTCCCAGTACCGAAATCAACACCGTGTGTTGTGTTAACACAGCTATTTTTTACTGTGTAGCTACCACCTAGTGTCATATATGAGAAATGCGAAATACGCAATCTGTTGTGTGTTTTTTCACTAATTTCCACATTTTATTCTTAGAGTGACATTGTCAACAGCTTTACGTTTCTTTCCAACAAAGTGCACATTTTCGCAATATAAAATTGTATGCTGTTGAAAATCTCGAGTTTTAAATACATAGATTATTTTAAATTGACAAAAACGTGGCAACTGTACTGAAAATCCAAAATTTTTGAACATGATTATTCTTTATGCTTTACTGTCGTTCGTTTACTAGAATTTGTACGAATTTCGAAAATATAACGATTTTTACCTCGAATGTTTCAAGTTCGAAAAACGTAACGTTAGAATTTCATTGGGAATGTCATTATAATCAGTATATATGCCATCCTTCCCGGCCAATCAGCTACTTGGTCCATTGTAAACAGTCGATTTTGAACTCCAAATTGGAATCCTGCATCTCGAAATTGAGGCGGAATTCGACAAATGCCGAAGATAACTTTTTGTTTTTTGTTTTCGTGTTAGGAATTCACATGTGAAATTTGGCAGTCAAATTGTTTGTGTCAAAACAACAAAATTAAAACTAATTTTTAAAAAACTCAGTTTCTCCGTTACCTTTGCAGTTCTACAGTTAATTTTTACGGATGTTGTATACGCGTTAGGATCTGTTTCGAATGCGCCTAAAAAAATTCTGCTTTCGGCGCGCACTCCTCGATAGTGTCATTTGTGAGGTTAAGTTTTTTCTTTCCAGAAAAATACCGGGATGGTACCTTCAACTTAGGTCCTGGCTGACTCGCACCCGTATCCCGGCCTGAGTTAAAGATACCTAAAGGCCAGAAATAAATTCAAATTCAAAACTTAGGAATTTTGTGACAGAACTTCGTCTGGCACTTTGACAAAAATATATATTCAAATAACAAGATCGTAATTTGTTTCTTGAGGGAGAGGTTTGAAATTTTCTCTCTATAACTTAAACAAAAACTGTAGGTAACAGTGCATATTTAATTTAACATTTGGAGAGACGTGACCCACAAGCATTTCTAAATCATTTATTTACCACAATAATACTAAATTACAATATTTAGGTCACTCGCAGCTAATATATTTCAATAAATGAAGAATGTCTACTTGTTTAAGTATCTGTTAAATGTTGCTATAATATGGTCTTCAGCTTGATTGATTGGTCATATATGTGAATAATTCGGATTGCATGTACTTTATTTTCCCTTGAAAGCATGCGTGTATTGTAATCCATTGTTTTGATAGGTTTTGTAATGAGGTTACATTTTAATGTCTTTTTGCATCATCTCTAAACATTCGTTAAAAATATGCGAATGGGCAAATGGTCGCTCACGAATAATTATAAAGCCTTGTGTTCAAATCCATCGAAAAGGTTTCAACTATGAGTATAAAATAATATGCAATTCTTTCTTTTCTCACGCACAAGTCCCCAAGGACTGGAATATCTACAAAGAATTGAATATCCCACTCTTCAGCGGGTTGAGTGCAATACAGAATGTTCATGATCATTATAGTCTTCTTACATGAAACTTCGACATGCACTTTTATATATAATAATTGGATAAATTGCATAACAAAGAAGAAAGCGGTCATATCCTTCAAAATTCTTTTAACTTAAAATCACTACGCTACAACTTTACAAAGACACGTATCACGAGAAGCTATCAATATCTTTTTGTCATAAACGTCACTGATACTGACTGCTCAATTTGAATTTCATTTTCAAGGCAACTTTGGCTCAGGCTGGATGGATAATGGGCAAATTGGTGGAATGAAGAAAGTGGGAGGGAACGGGACAACCCCGAGAAAACCCCCACACAAAGTTTTTATCCACCACGAAGTCCACATAACGTGAGCTAGGTTTGGATCGACGACTCCACGGACCAAAGGTGAACGCTCTACCACTGAAGCACCGCGGCTATGATAATGCTCAAAATTAAATTACACTCTTTATATACGAATGCAAACCAGAAAACAACGCTAATTAAATATTGATTTCAACACTCAGTAACGCTCGAAGTGAGAGGGAATGTAAAATGGTATCAACATTTACATTTTGATATGTAGAATTATTAACTAGTTATTCCATATTCCTCCGTTCATTAGAAAAGAGTCTGTTGAGAAAGAAAACACAAAATAAACCACCAAAACCTGAAGCATTGGCAAGCTATTCTAGTGCGTTTAATGTAAACCACTATTCTCATAAATAGCTAAAGTTGTTAAAGAGTAAACAATACTGAATTGTTCGCTTGGTAGTTTATAACGAAGCACATCCTTCATTTGGTAGTGTATTGTGTAACTTCACTTTTCTGTATCATAAGTGACTGTGCAGTGCCATGTCCGGAACGTGGTACGTGGATACGCAAGTCGTTAAAAACTTCACTACTAGTATTACAATGCCTTCTCAACGATAATAGCACAGGTGCATGAGCTGCATAAAAAAATTCATCTCCGGTTTTGTCCTGCGTCACGTGCACGCAACGCCTTTATTCAAAGCCATACCGTGACATCTTTAGGTTGCATGTAGGTAACACTGAATTAAGACAAGCAGTAGTATCAGCATTCGATGGTCACTAGAAATCCTACAACGTTTATTCACACTACCTATATATCCCCATACTCTGACTTGTGATGCTTCGATGTATACAGTCTTCGTACTTACGTCTGTTAGAATTGACATATTCCACGACTTACGAACACTTGCTTTGAACTTAAGTCCGATTTGCGTCCACCTACATCGCCATTTTCTCCACGATTTGGATCTGATCTATAACACTGCGCTTTATTACCGAACGCTTTCGACTTACTTCATCCTCGAGAACAAATCTGCATGTAACTCGGAGCTATGGATCTATTTAGTGGGTAAGACACTGCCAAGTATGGCATACTCCTCAATCGCGTGAGGATGTTTTGCAACTTCCCTATTTCTGATTATATTGACAAAATGGTAATAATAATAATAATAATCCATGGTGTTCAACAGATGTATACCAAGAAAAATACGCGCATGCATGCAAAACACTGTTTTACGTTAAAAAAATTACTGTATAGTGTATAATATAAAGACTAACTTGGATAAATTTTATTTTGCATGGGCTACTACTTTTAGTAACTACAGACTTCGACCGTTCTCGATTAGACGAGTGCAATGTTCTTAAATTTCACTTACTTCAATGCCCCACGTGGGATTTGAACCCGCAAACTTATGGACGGCTGCCAGCGTCCTAGTCCACACGACCATCCAGGTCGGCTTACAAAGACTAACATAGTACTGAACGAAACATTGTATATTTCATACTTACAAAAGATCTTCCCTATTTATTTAAGTAGCAGTAGCTATCCTAAAACATTTCGCCCAGTGCGTGAATATACGACACCATACAAATCTCAGGTTGTTGTTATATACCTATACGAGATGTAACATTTGCCTATTTCACGAATAAACTTTTCATTCAACTTATGCGAACAATGATCACATTAATTAATACAGCGTTAAGGCCCCGATAACTCACAAAATAAGAAACAAATAATTTTGCATCTGCTAAACTGAAAAATACAGGGTAATTCTAAAGTCGCAGTGCGGTCTTGTAATTTACAAACCAACAAGGAAATGAAGCATCTTAGAACATAAATGTGGAATTGTGGTGAGTAGCTACATTTTCGAGTACATGAACAACGTGACCGCCATCTTGAAATTCGCCATATTGGACTGAGGTCATTATTATTATTTTCAAATGGCAAGTGGGTCGTATGACAAAACACGAGAATGTTCCCAAAAACTCATTCCAGGTCAGGTTTGATTTATCTGTTACAGTGTCGGTGTTACCTTCACTGGAAGTCAGCCGGTTGATATATCATATAAATGGGCCCCTCAGTACAGCCTTGTTACTCACTAACCGATAAAGGAATGAAGCATCGTAGTACACAAGTATGGAATGGTACGGAGTGCTACATATACTTTCGAGTACATTATAAGCGTGGCCGCCATCTTGAAATCCGCCACACTGGATGGAGGTATTTTTTTTTAGTATCAAGTGGGTCGTGTGACATACCAAGCAAGACAAGAATGTTCCCACAAAGTCATTTCAGGAGTCAGATTTGACCTACCTGCTACGGTGTCGCAGTTATCACGGAAAGACGTTGCTGGATAAATGAACACATCCTGTACCAATGCACTGCAAATTTCAAGTGAAGATAATTCCAACACCGTAACAGGTAGGTCAAATCTAATACCTGAAATGTTTTTTTTCTGGGAGCATTCGCATGTTTGGTATGTCAAATGACCCACTTACCAAATTACCTTCATTCAGTATGGCGAATTTCAAGATGGTGACCACGTTAATCTACTCCAAAATGTAGCCCCTCTACACCAATTCACATTTGTGTACTACGATGCTTCAGTTCCTTGTCAGTTTATGAACTACAAGGCTGTAAAGCGGCTTTTAAATCACCCAGTATCGAGCAACAGAGTAATTTTTAGTGAAATTTTCAGATACCTCATTTATCCCATAAAAATCAAATGTACTCGGAAATATACAGACACAATGTACAATGTTTAGAAATAAAATATTTTAACGCTATTTAAAAAATAAGTCCGAAATGAGAATGGTCCAAGATATTCACATCTCACCCAATATCCTGACATTTTTAAAATTAATGAATCCTAGCTCAAACCATGGGCTTAAAATATTCCATATCTATACCATAAGTGAGGTCAAGGGCATGCTTCGGATTAATCTAAAAAGTTTGTTGACCCTGATTATGATACAAACGGATGACTCATGGTGAATTTGACATGCAAAAATTTACCATGAAAAGATTTTTTTTTCTTTTAAAGAAATATCATTCAATAATCACTACATTTCTAATCTCACTCAAACATTTGATGGAACCTGTTTTCACCGTGCTATAGTTTTAAAATGAAAAGATCGGGACGATGACTGAATGAAGAGTACAAAGACATCTTGTCCTGTCACTTTCACATAAAATAAAGTGCGGGAAGTGACTTGAAGATCAATTTGCAACGGCATCAGCAATAACCATAGGCATTGACGTAACTGTAAAAGAAAAACACAGGAATCGCGAAGTCAACAATTTTACCATGATAATTGTAGTTTACGGTCTATCAATTTAGGAAAGACTACTTTCGGGATTTACGAAATCGGAAAGCTTGCACGAAGATCGAATAGGTACCAACGTACGCGAGACATTTATCCATGATACGAATTTTAAGGAATCATTGTCCTTGAGTTGCGTAAAGCTGGCTCATGTTAACCTTAAGACACGGCCACAAGTGGCCACTGGTACCTTGCACAAAGCAACTCATTACAGTTTCAACAACATTGGCGAAGAAATCAACACAGAAAGTGACCTAGTAAGCTCATTCTGAGAGAAAACAAAAGAAAATATTGTATTGAGGAAACTGATGGAGAAACAGAGGTGATGTGATAACTACAACGAAAAAAATCCGTCACAAGGAATTTCGTTGTTTAAAAAGGAAATGTCTCATATAGATAGTACTTCAACTATTTTATACAGTTTTAGGGGGAAAATATTTTTACGGTGTTTCTGCAATATATTACGACGAAAAGTTATAAACAGTATATTTAAGCGAGTTGTTTACTTCAGCAATATCATACAAGTAGAATATTCATACAAATATAACATTAGATAATACACAACGTAATTAATAACTTTTGCTAAGCAAACTAATTGCACCATTTTATATATAGCCTTTATACTCATAATTGTACGACTACTGTAAGTTTGTTTGATTATAACAAAACATGAAATAGTAATAATAACACAAAAGGATATAATATTCCATTTACAGCAGTTTTATGGGAAACAGAAATTTCTGTTTATAACATCAACCTATTCAGAAGAGGGGACAACTGATGGACACCGACAGATTTAAGCCTGCCGAGCTTTATTGGTAAAGAGCTGGCTTCGCACCCAGAATAACTGATTACGATTATTATTATTAATAATAATATCCACATATTCAATTACTTTATACAAGAATTCAGATACAAAAAATGAAAAACAAACCAAGAATTCTAGCGATTATCGCTGAAAGATTGACACACAAAAGGAAAAACGGCATTTGAAATACCTAAAGTATAAAGCCGGCTATGCATAACACTTAAACGCTTATCCGTAACCGAGGGGATGATCACTAAAATCGCGTTGTCCAGCAACCCACAAATAAGATTAGGATCAAAGCAACGTAATGCTGGAACCCCCCCCCCTAATAAAGGAAAATAATTAGGGCAAAACACAGCAGTATTCCCAGCTTTGTGTACTATTTTAACTTTTTTCACGAAATAGTTTCTTTCAACAAGACGTAAAATATAATGTAACAACGCCAAACAAGACTTCACTTTATTGAAATAATATGCTTCTACATAAGGAAGAGCGTCTGTCTTTCTTCTTCTCTTTCTAAATACTGTTCACCACCTTTAAATATCTATGCTACGAACGGCCGTGGCTCAGTGGTAGAGCGCTGGATTAGTAATCGAAAGGTCCTGGGAACGATCCCAGCGACCCCCCCATTCTGAATGAGGATTTTCCAGGGTTTTTCCTTAGTCACCAGACAAATGCCGTGCTGGTACCTCGAAATTAGGCCATGGCCGACTACCTTCCTCTCCCCTACCCAATTCCGGCATGAGCCATACATGCTTAAAGGTCATAAATAAATTCAATTCAATACGACAAAACTCTTAGCCACTCCGACTCCGTAACATAGTTTCTACGGATCACCACTACGGACGCCCTGCAGGTACGAACCCTGCTCACACCGACCACCTAGATTCCAAACTACTGTTTTCTGGTCCCATCGCCAGCTACAAGCTACAAAGGTGCCCATAAGTATGTAAGGGGGAAGAAGTCACAAGAGTTTGTTATTATGGGGGCCATCTTATGGTCCTGAAAGGACTATAGCTACATCACGATTCTACATGGGATCAATATATTTCAATATTTGCATTTCTAGGAATATAGTTTCAGCTTCATTCTATGGACGGTATCGAGGCTAGATCCACACCAATTTATGTCTGAAAATCATCCCAATTTAAGTTACTTTGTCTGAAAATAAATTATTTTATAAATAGTAATACAAATAATACTATGAACTGTAATTCACATCTAATCTACCTCGCGGACTTCCTTTTATCTTCATAGACAATCGACTTTGTCTCAATGTTCATGCATGGTTTATATCGATATTTTTAGTAAAAAAAAAAAAAAGTGCCACCCAAAGAAAAAAAGTCTGCCACCGCCACCATCGTAAAGGCAGCAAGTATATCTCTGATATCTTACAGTCTCAAAAGAATGGAGTGTCGTGAAGTGTTAAATGGATCAAGCTTCCCTCCCTACGATCGCTCCTTGAAATTAAATCCTGGTTCCTTTACTGATATCTCCTTGTTTTTTCATATGTTCTATTGGCGTCTCGATTTTGCAAATTAGAGTCTGGTCACCTTCGATATAATAATAAACTCTCAGAAGAGCTCTTTTCTGTAAAAGTAAAGCAATAGCCGGATAGCACTCTCACAGTAAAGTAGAATCCTTTTGTAGAGTGGTTCCCAAGATGTAGGCCAACCACACGAGCAAACCTCCCATCCCAAGTCAAGTCAGCTTTATGTTCCAGCGTCAACGTGTGAAACCGTGTCATTGTGCATCTCGAACAAAGAGCTCCACCTGGATGGAGTCACGCAAAGGTTGCATTTAATGAAGGCAGAAGGTCAGGCAGAACGAGACCAAGTAACAACATACTACCCAAAGGTTTCAAAATATGACACTTCCAAATCATAATAAGATACGAAGCGAACACAAAGTGAAAATTTATTTAAATTCTATTTAGGTGCAGGGAACTAACCAGCTATTACTATTATTATTATATGGTTCTCAGTGATCTCTGCGCAACAGAATTTCATCATTCAAAGAGGCAGATTTTTCTTCTTCTTGGTAATTATGCTTACTTACTGAAGCATTTGAAACAATTACTTGATTCCAAGCAAGTATGAAACATTCTATACACACTAAAGTACAAATGTACACATTTTATCTGATATACATGCTCTTCCACGTCAGTGTCAGATAAACGAATGCCTTTATATAAAACTCGTTTCCATGTTCAAATTTAATGGGACAAACAGCAACAAACAGCAACTATTCCCAAGTGTTGAACGTACGACTGTTTTTGAATTTGAATTTTATTTATGGCCTTTAGGCATCTAAGGCTCAGGCCGGGATAGGGGAGGGGAAAGGATTCGGGAAGGGATTGGCCTGGGCCTATGTTGAAGATGTCATCCCGGCATTCGCCTGGTGTGACAGGAAAAACCTCAGTCAGGATGGTCGGCGGCTGGTATCGAACCCACGATCTGTATGATTGTTTTCATGTTTAATGTGTGCTTTGCGTCCGTATTACTATAAAACGCGATAATTTATTTACTTGTAGATGGTACGTGTGTGTGTGTGTGTGTAGAATTATAAAATACTTCTTGGACATGTAAAGAGATACATATCTCAGACTGCAAGGAAACGAACTATCTCCACTGAAGAGTGCAGATATGTTACTCAGCTACAGTGCCGAGTGTGTGGATTAGAACCCAAGAACCAGCGCGCATTTACATTCTATCATTTCTGATTAGTTTCCTTTAGTCACCCCAGGCGAATGCCCGAACCGTGCATTGAACGGCTAATATTACCTGTTCCTTGTTTCTTCTTCGGATGGACTAAAAATGGACAGACTGTAGGACTGTAGGATCAGTGCATCACATGCGGAAAAATCCACAGAACGTCTAGTTTATATTTTACAAACCCGTGGCCTACGTGTAGCACGCGACTCTCGACATCCCTGGTGAAGCTTGAATGAATATGATTATTTCAATGCGAATACATGCAGTGGTTTCTACAGAGAAAAGTGCATTGGTGCTACTACGTCTTTCACTGTATAAAGTTCGATATATAGATAGATAGATAGGGAGACCGTACCAATGGTTGACCAAATAAGGAAATTTTCAAGTGTAAACAAAAACTGACGTTTAGATAATAACAGAAAAATAGTTATTTTTGTACGAAACAAAGCCCGAGACAGTGCAGAACAAGCTAAAGAAAAAGCAGTTTGCATTTATTTCATTTGACAAGACATTAGACAAATTTATTGATGAAGGTGTAGTTGCACCAGTAGTTGACCAGTTGTAGTAGCCAACTGTGAACTACGATTGCTCCAGCGTAGATAATTCATTAAGTGTATATTGCTTTTTGAACAGCGAAGGAATAAATAATTAATTATTTCACTGTACCTTCTAGTTGATTTGCACGGATATCTTGTATTAGTTTTAACTCAGTCCTCTTTATTTCAGTCTAATTTTTAGAATAAAGGAATCCATTTTACGAAAAGAATACCCTACATGTTCAAAGTACACTTCAGGAGCTACACAACGGTTTTTGTCTCAGGTCTCTAGCTCATCTGGTTTTTGTAATATTAAGGTTTCCGTATGTCTACGAAAAAAAAAAAAAAAAAAAAAAAGCCATCCGCCATGCTGAAAACACGGTCCCCGGGAGAAGTAAGGACATTTAACATTTCTTTTTTTCAAAGGTTGTTCCGATATCCTCAGAAATGAAGGAACTCGTGTACAAAATGAGATTTTTCTAAAATAGTGATACCACCAATGTTGGATAATTTGACGTGGAATGGCCCTTGATTCTGTGCCCTAACATTAATCAAGTGCTGGAAACCTAACAATTCTGCAGTTTCATCTACCGATCCGAATACATATTTATTAAATAAAAAATATGTTTACTGTATATTGGTTGCTGTAGCGCTTCAGCTAGTTTTAACACACATCAATTGGTAATGCAAGATTCCAATCCTTTTTTTTTTATTTATTTATTTAGCTGTTTAAAATCGTTTAAAGTTAGCAACGATGCATACAACTTCTCACGAAGACCTGGCCCAACGAAACTCAGATAGACCTATGCGGGTATGTGATGTGCAATTAACTCCAGCATACAGGAACTACACTCTTGATGAAAAAGATATAACCTCTATAACACTTACGCACAGAAAAAAAAGTTTTGTAATGAAATCCCTTCCTTACTGCAAACAGTACCAAATAATTTGGTTGGTCAAGTCTTCTTGTACATTTTAAATTTTCACTTCTCTATTTGTTACATTTTGTGCACAATACGTCCTGAGAATTACTGTGTTAATATTCGTAAAATCTGAAAGGTTTCCGATTTTCGACGGTAACATTACTGGAACTTTCTGACTTCTCAGGAAAGTGACTGAAATATTTTTAAAATGAATAAATGAGTTTTCAGCAACCAACGAACTGAAATGCGTAAAATATGTGTACTTACAATGCACATACTTTACGAATTTCAGTTCATGTCGAAAATTCAAATACATGTACAAAGTCACATTTTTAAAAATATAAAATTAGCCCACAGTCTACGGAACAGACTGTGAACTTTCCTTTTGATTTTATTGTCATAAAAAAATACATCTACATCAATATTGAAAGTACACTTCAAACTATATAGCATTAAAGAAACGGAATTCCTATTTTCGAATCCATTATTTATATTGAACACAAAGAGCCATGTGCCCCACTTGTTCCCGTACTCTGAATAATAATAATAATAATGGCAGAACAGCACACTGAATTATGGCCTAGAGTCTAGACCGCTTTCACTTGGACAATGAGTCTGAGTGGTCAAGTACACGGCCGTCTTCATCTACCTTTTCATAGCCAGAGTAAGTTAATTCTAACAAGGTAACCTTCCAAACTGTGAGTGGAGGATCGCGTTAACGTTACCTGAAATGGAATGAACTACATATGTCTTATTGCTGACCAGAAAACAAATTTTCGCCCATGCTTCGAAAAGGAGTTATGGCTACAAACATAAACTGCGCCAGAGCAGGAAAAAATACTTTCTTGCAACAACGAATTTCACCAGAGTGCAATTTTACCTAATTCTTGATAACAACGTAAATTAAAAAAAAAAAAAGTTTAAACAAGAGTTTATACTTGTCCACAGAAATATAGAAATGTTTTCAAACGAGGCCTCGTTCGATGCAGAAAGAAGAATTCCCCAAATTTCGTTTTTGACTTGTAATCTTGGAACGGCTCATGAGCTAAACATAAAACCCATAGATTATTGCACTACGTATTGACAATTGTACGTTTTATAAGATTCCACTTTTTGTTGTACACAATGGAATCTACATGTTCTAGTCCATTGATCTTTTTAACAAATTAAACGACTGCGTATCTTCGTTTTTTTTTGTTTTTTTTTTTTCGTAAACGATGAACATTAGTGTGTTCTACATACTTTATGTTTGATATTGTTATCAAGAATTTGGTTAATAAAAATGCACTCTGGTGAAATTCCTTCTTGCAAGTAGAAGTATTTTTCCGACTTTGGCGCAGTTCATGTTTGAAGCTATAACTTCTTTTCCAAGCATGGGCGCAAATTTGTTTTCTGATCAGCAACAGGACATATGCAGTGATTTCATTGAAGGTAAAATTAACGCAATCCCCCACTCACAGTTTGTAAGGTTACCTTGTGAGTCAACGACGATTTCATCAATAACAGGAAATATAATATTAAAAAAGATTACTAATATAAATAATTTATTATACAATAATCTAGTTTTGTGAGATTTGAACGCAATAGTTAAAATAACACGCTGAGTAATGCATTCCTAATATAAGTAAACTGTCTTACCAATTCTCATTCTTCCGAACACAAAGGGCAGTTCTAATCCATGAAACAGCTTCGGTATTGCAATCACCTATTGCAAACTGATTTGAGCTGATATTGCTCTTTTTTTCTTTTGTTTTGTCAGCACGTACCGAAGTATTGTGTAGCGTGTAAGTGAAAAGAAATACTGACTACACAAAACTGGAGCTCCAGACATACGGAACAGTTGACATATACAATTTCTAATCAACATTTACCTGCACACAAACAGTTATGAAATAATTCAATAAAAAAAAACCTACGCAACATTTGAATACAAAATAAATTGCATTTGTAATTAACTTGCGGAAGTATAATGGACATTTCATACAAGAAGGAACTTAACATTTCTCAACAACATTTGTCTCATAACTTATGGAAAATACATACAGTTACGTCCACTCAACCTTGAAAAAGAAATCTTTAAAATACCGACAGTTACATGGAACTAGGAAATAATTTCCAACTAGCATATGCATGAATCATGAGAGTAACAACGTAGTGAAACATTGGTTAACTTCCTCTGCGACGCTATTGTCCAATTCTTTTCTAAAGCGCTAATGAAGGACATATCCGCCAATTGTTCCATGCCTCAAGCTAGACAATGTCCGTAGAACTCTTTCGTGATGAAAAATTCTCCAGAGTAAAGATTCTACTTAAATTGGTCCACGGTCATATTCATGAAACAAACTGCTTTAAGAATAGACCCAAGTATCTAAAACCGGTGCTACAATCCCACCCACCCCCAGTTATACATAAATTTCATGGTTTCAATAGGCATGCAATATATTCCATCGTAGTACAATCCATACAATTTTAGGTAGTGATACAAAAACAAACTGTTTACTTGTTCACTCGGGCGTTTACTCACTACATTACTTTTAACTTGTTATGTTATGCAAAAAGCTTTTTCAATAACCAGTTGCTGCTTTCAGGAACCTGTTCGTTTTATGATAAAACTATGCTCTACCCTACACAGAATGTAGTGCCGGCAAACTGACCTCTTCCAATACCTCTGGACTTCCAATTTCATTCCCGTTTGATTTGTATCGTTCATCTTCTCGTTTTGCTTTTAACATTCCACTGTTTCATTTGTAGTTTAAACGGATATGTGCGATGAATTTATCACGATATGGTGAAAATAATAATAAATGCTAGTAGATATTTAGATATGTGTAAATGTAGCCGAACACGCCTGCTTTAGAAAATTTAGTTCGATTTCACATGCGTTTAAAAATAATAAAATCGCACCAAAGTTAAGATTTTTTTTGAGATGTTTAAAATTGAATGATATAAATTTGCTACAAATCTTATATCAATCGTTAAGTAATACCTTTCCTTCACATTGTAGAAGATTTAACGACTTACTTGAAAATAGAAGTGCTACCACTAAATATGAACTTCGTGCTTCGACATCATTTTTCGTCCTTCGCATACAAAACTTCAGCTGCAACGATGTGCTCGGTATGAAAGTCGAATGTAAAGCACAAAAATATAGTCGCAAAACGACGAAGGTTCGGACTTCAAAGCAGCGCGTATCGTTGCAACACTTCCCTCGTTTAGTGTAATATACGCCGTGAAATAAGTAACATAAATTATTAGAATTTAAATTTATTTATGGTCTTTAGGCAACTCTGCCATAGATAGGTTACAGGATGTTTCAAGTCGCCACAGACTAGTTTAAATATACCATCCCGACATCTGCCTATTGTGACAGAAAAAAAAAACCTGCAAAACCTCAGTCAGGATGATGAGCGTCCGCTGAGATCGCTCGTTCCAGGACCTCCCAATCGCTGAGGCTGCATGAGGTCGATGTTGAAGTTCCATCGTCAGGTTAAGGCTGAAGACCCTTCATGCCCTTTACCCTTCAAAAATCTCTAAGATATTTGTACCTCTTAGGCCAATACATGACATTTGGGAACCCAGTTGTCAATTCCACAAACTAGTTCGTTATCTTGAAAAATACATCTGTTGAAATACAAAATTACATTCTCTTTGCAGATCTCCGGTTCACATAATTCGAAGAAATGAGGCATACAATCGAAAATGACAGCGGGAATACGATGAAGGATGTAAATGTTAACATATCACATTTCTTTTTAAAGTAAAAACATTACATAAACCTGTCAATGTCATACTTTAGAGCCATTATCACATTTGAATACTATAATAGCTAGCATTATAACACTATACAATTTCAAAATACAACGTCAGTATGGTGAAGAATTGCTCACGTACTGTCAATTTTCAAAGCCAAGAGCTTATTGAAAATGGCACGTTCACAGTGTCATCACAACAGTAACTCACTGCAATCTCCTTCTCGTGCTCATGACCGTGACGTCATTACCTTTCATTCGGACACTTCGCGCATACCTCTTCTATTCCATTGTCCAAGCATTCATTCACTACTATGGAAAAGAAATTTAAGAGTCACAATGATAGTGCAATTTCAATTCCACATCCGTCTAAAAAATTATGGCCATTAAGTTTGTTTACTTTACCAGCACTCCCATCTTGGACTTGTTTGAACTTTTTTCCCCCCTCTGTGTAAAGTACAGAACTCATTGGACTGTGCAAGTATTATTTCCACACATCCAGCTGAACGGTTCTTATAATATTTACTGAAGTTTTCATACGCGTAACCGGACTGTTATTCGCCTATGTCTTTCATTAATGTTTCACAGTTCTGACTCGCCACACATTGTGATCAGTAGGGCTTGGAGTATCATGAAATCTTCTTTCTCAGAATTTGAGAACGATCTTAAGTAAACAGCTCATTTAATCCACAACTAACTCATTATATCCTTTTTAGGCCATTATTTTGAAAGCTTAATTCTTACTGTGTAGTACAGTCCGTAACAAAATAATTGCACCACCTACATTAATTTTAAGAATGTAAGTAAACTTTACTGTTAACTTCAAAATTAGATATTGCTCATGTGTTAACAGTTTTGAAATAAGTTATGGGTTATTCCTTTGTGTAACTTGATACTCTTTTTTTTTCTGGTTCTGCTCTTCCATCAGGTGATCCGTGGTCAGTATTTACATGGTTGTTACGTGATTAAGTACATGTTGATGCGTTTACAACTGCAGATCTCTAGTGTAGTTGATAGTTACTGCTAAAAATTGTTTTCCATCGTTCTGTTCATTGACTGTTGTGGGAGTGGAATATTTTTAATTATGATAGTGCATTAATCATTGCCAGAAAGCACTTAACGTGGGGAAAGTAAGTTACACATATCAGCGTAAGGAAGAACAATTATGGCGATGCATTCTGCTAGTTATTCCAAACGACAGATTGATGAATAGACTGCTGTACGTCATACAACAGTTGGGAGAATAACTAGAAAACAAACAATGCACAGCATATTTGGGGGCAGTTGTGTCGAAGAACTTATAACAAGCCCTCTCGTTTTGAGAGTAAAATATAGACAGCAGTTCTAACAGAGTTTATACTTCAAAATAAGTTGCTAAAACCGTATGTACTTAAGTTTGTCTTCGTGTAAGTCACATGATCATTGTTAAGAGGCTGCAATAAAAGAGAATTTGTAGGAAAAGTAAAAAACCATTGTCAAAGCAGATTACATAAAAGCCAGAAGAGATTTTCTCAGTCTGTATGAGCTATGAGATGTTAAGGAATGGGAACATCTTATTTTCTCAGATGAAAATAAGTTAATGACACTTTTAAATGATAGTAACACTGTTCAATGGATCAATTAAGATACAAAAGGGTGAAAAATCTAAAATGAGTATTTGGCCAACACAGAAGCTAAGACAAACTGTAATGATGTGGGCGTGTTTTACGTCCAAGTGGTTGGAAGGTTGGAAATTCGTAATGGTGCAGTTATTGATGACCTACCGGATGGATAACCATATTAAACCTTTAGTTACTGCCAACGGTCACGAAGGATTTCTGTGTTGAGACTACATTATTTCAGTTTTCAAGACTGTAATGCGCCTTGTTATAAAGCGGGTTCGGTGAAAAACAGGTTTTCAAATATCAAATTCCTGTATTGGCAACCATGTTCTCTGGACATGAATCATAACGAAAATTTATGGCAAATAATGTCAGATAAATTTTAGGGAAGGGGTTTCCAGTCTAGGAGAGAACACACTCAAGCCCTGGTTGAGATATGACATAAAGAATTGGATGTCAATGTAAGCCAGTGACTTGGGCATGGTATATCGAAGAGAGCAAAGGGAAGGCGTAATAAATACTAAGCTCACTCTGTATTGTATTATGGTCCATACATATCGCTGAGTATTATCTAACTGATGCAGAGTTTGTGCAGATAATGTTAGTTTCGATATTAAAATACATCGATTATCTGCAAATATTGTAAAATTTTGTTGTTTTATGTATTACGACACAATTGCAGCCGAATATGTCAAAATAAACAATTACTTAAAGCATTAATTCGTAGAATGAACAATGGAAAAATTTACCGAATAATACAAGGAAGACACAAGTCTTCTTAACATTATAGGCGATTCAGCAATAACCTTGTATGTCGAAAACTTCAATTTTGCAGGGGAAACAAACACGTCGATGCAGTCTACGAAACGAAGTGACATACGAGATTATTAAACTTCGTTTTGCGTTGCTATTTTTTTCAATTTCACCAGTCATTTTTTTTTTCAGGTACGTCAAATAAATGTTTTTGAAAATTGATAAGTGGTGGAGTTAACTTGTTACAAACTATATTTAACGTTTATATAATTGCTAACATGTTTTTATTTTATCAACTGTCAATATTTAATCGCTTTTGTGCTCAAGTGAA
>JAGDQP010024461.1:0-14147 GCA_022664845.1 Lepisma saccharinum | reverse complement strand
AAACAAAACAAGTTCACGATGGTTAACCTAGTGTAGATACTTAAATAAAGTTAAATCTGGAAAGAAATTATAAAAATAAAGAAATGAAAGGAAAAGAAGATACTTATTATAGTATGTACTTTCATCTGATTGTACATTTACTTACTTGAAACGCATTCTCCTGTGGGGCCTTCGGTATATCCAACTAGACAACGACACCATGCCGCATGATCTTGTGCTTCGCAGTATGCATTTGCTCCACATGGTAAAGTATTACAAGGATTTACGCAGGAACCATCCGAGCAAGTTAGTTGATTAGGACAATCGTCGTTGTGCGCACATTCGCTCTTTGGTGTGCCTTCTCCTTTGCCTTTGTAATAGAAAGAAACAAGAACAGTGATAAATTTTAAAGTATGCCAAGCACAACATTAAAACTTATAGCATATGTGGAAAGGATGGGATATAGTGTAGAGAATAAAGTCAATTGACTTAATTCTGATTCAGAATAATAGCTTACAAAATTAGAACTTTCCTAATTTCAACAAGAATTTGTTGAAATTTTGTTAACATTCAATTTTATATCAATTCCACTGTCACTTCTACTATGTTTAAAACTATGAACATTGAGAAAGCAGGTATAAAGAAAAGAAAATTCTCTGTAAGATATTTATAACGTTATTATTCTTACACTCATAGAAAGGAATGCGATTGGAGGAACAAAGTATAGCTTAAGAAGCTTATCAAATGTATTCTTGCTAATGGCATCAGTATTCATACTTCTACTGATGCATTTAATTATTCTTACTCTAGAAAAATCAAATTTAATATTATATTGATTATTGTTGTGTTAAACGATTTTTACTTCGTCGGAACGTTAGGAGTGTCTACGTACGATTACGGTGGAGTCTACAGTGGAAGAAACGTTAGGGGCGATTTTAAGCAAACACATTAATTACCAAGCTTATTAAATGATTTGCACAGAGTAATATTGTGAATGGGAAAATGCACTTCATATTCTAAAAGTACCGACTTCGGAAATCAAGGAAAATCCTACCCATATTGCAAATATATTAACAACATTATTATGAAAAGGTAAACTAGACTTACATCCGGAATTGTATGGATCCCCGACCATTCCCTTGGCACAGACACATTTGTAGCTTCCTTTCTCGTTGAGACAATGTGCTCCGTATGCACATGGATTGTCACGACATTCGTCAATATCCGTGCAGCCAAGAAGTGGATCTCCGTGATATCCTGTTTCACACATACATTTGGGTGGATCACTTGGTGTACATTTAGCGTTGATGCCACAGGGATATCTTTCACATGGACCTATAAGAAAAACAAGTTTCTGAAGAAATTGATATTTCACAAACTCTTATAGAAGACAAAATTACAAAATTCCTTTACGTAATGAAAATAATTTGAGATCTCTAAAAAATTTCCGTTCCATTCTAAAACCACACTTTCAGTCTAAAGAAATATTTCTAGTATAACATATTTTTTATACTATATAAAAATATTAATTTCAATAACTCATTGAGTTTTCTGTAAAGTTTACTCATGAAGAAGTTATCTTAATTTGAGCACATGTGATATTTTTTTTAATAGTCGAATATGTGAATATTAATTACTTCTCTAACATAATTGCCCGTTAATGTCATTTTGTTATTATTAGCTTTGAATGTACATACTAAAAGAAAAATTACCATCTGATACTCTGTAATATATTACTTTAATTAATTTATTTAAAACATTATAAAACAGCCACGTTGGTAGGTTTTGTTTAAGAAGAAAACAGAAAATGTAATGAGTTTATATTTCCAAGCAAAATTTTAATCTTGATTTTAATTAAGAGTCTTTCTCTAACTCTTAGTCTTCAGCTAAATCTATATATTTTGTTTGAAAATTAGTGACTAGTAAAACAAACTAATAATATATTTAAGAAGTTTGTATCAATAATATTGATTCAATTGTTTATATTGTGTTTGCATTAATTAGATCCTTTTATTCGTCATAATTTTGAGAATTATGACTGTTTATTGTGGACGTACCACAATACCTCACTTTAATATTCTGTGATCTAGTTGTATGTTATCTGTGAAACAACTCTAATTAGCTCAGTATGTAAGTGATGATGATGTAATTAACTCTACATGCATAAATATCAATCGGCAATGACATTTAGAAGTTTAAAGGTAATGATGCTTTAAAAATAGTTAAACTTGCAGGTATTCCTTTTATACCCCTTCATTTTTTCCAGCGTTTATAAATGATTTACTACACTTAAACAGGATATTTAATACTAATAAGTGAAGAATAAACCCTATTCAGTGAGAGCATTATTGACCGTTTAAACAGGTGTACTATGTTAAACGTTAAATTAGGTTAACAACAACGTACTTGTAAAGATGAGAAAGATTGTAGATTAAATATTCGAGTAATATTCTAATTAGCTATGTATTAGCGTACTTACTTTTACATTTGTTCCCATCTGAAGGATCGCTGAAATAAGGTGGTGGACAAACACATTCACCTGGCTGAACACATCTTTCATTTGAGGAACAATCACCATCAGTGACGCATCTTATCTGATCAGGAGAGCAGATGCCATTGTATGGATCTCCACTGTAACCAGTAGGACAGGAACATTCATAGGAACCTTTTCGATTGATGCATTCTGCTCCAAAGCCACAAACTTGACGCCCTTCTGTGCACTCGTTCACATCTTTAAAAAACAAAGGAAAATAAACTTTGTAAAATAAAAGTTTCCTATGCATGTATTCAAGGTATCTTCGAAAGTCCTGTAATTTTAGTCAGTTGAAAGCTTATAAAGACCAATAATTGATCTACAAAACACTTCTAGCAAATAAGACAGATAATTTTCAACACATTTGTGTATTAATTCTGATTCTGATATGCCTAAAGTACGTATTAAGACAAACGATATTTTCGGACATTAAATAGCTACATAAGGCTTGAATTAAAATATAAATGTCACCATATATTATAATCATGTAACATTGATCATACACACTTACCTTCACAAGCACCTTCTTGTGTTGTTTTATAACCTTTCGGACAGGCGCAATAACTGACGCCACCAGCGATAGTGATGCACTCCGCACCTGGAGGACAAGCTTCCTTTTCAGAGCATCCGGCTAACACACAATTACCATTTACAATCTGGTAAGGGGGTTGGCACTGACACTCCAATGAATTGCATTCTGAAATGTGAAAAGACAAACTGTCAATGCAAGACTCCAAATTAAATATAAACGGAAATAATAGTAGAGAACATTGGAATTTTAAAATTAGAATTCACGAAATAAAACAAATATATATATATATATTATTTTCGATACACTATAATATCATTGTATACTAGCAAATCTAGTAGCAGTTGCAAATTAAAGTAGCAAGATTATTGCTGAGACTACTGTTCGTCAACATTCTTATACATGGAATAGAAAGGAAAAAAGGAGGTAATCCATTTATATCTTAATAGTGGGAATAGTATTGAATAAATAATTCTGCATTTATATTAGACTCTTTTAAAATTGTACTAAATAAAATATCTAGAAAATGATATTTGAAATCACGAGTTAGCTAAAAATAAAAGTTAAAAAGTCTAATTCAGTACACAACAACGTTATACAGAAAATATTCAATATTTTTCCAGTTTCCTGAACTTTGCTTAGTGTTACAAATATAACTAAAATAACTAAAACTTACGTGGGGTAAAAATTAACTAAGTTTTATGGACACACGTTGATTTAAACTCGTGATTAGTCTGTTTCCTGCCTTTATTCTGACCACATACGTATTCTAATGAATATTTTTTATTAATGTTCAGTGGATTCTATGAGATATGCTGTGATCTAAAATATTACTGAGTTTTTTTAGTTATTTTTGTTCGAGATAACGATTCATCAAGTTATTAAAACGGAGAATGCTTAGTCTTTATTTTGTTTTTCTATTTGGGCTACGAAACAAAAAATATGTTGTTAACATCTTGTTGTTCCAAATAATATATTTAACTGGAAAAACAAAACAACTACAACAAAAAATGTATGTACTGCATAAGTGTGTTAAATAGTTTCAAGGTTATTCAGGGTAGAAAGATGAATGATATTATAAAGAAACCTATATTATAATATTTTGAGTACTTGTATAATTACCTTCACAGAGCGAAAATGGATTTCCATTGTATCCAGGTGGGCACTGACATTCGTAGCTTCCAGGCAAATTTTTGCAAATAGCATTAAGCCCACAAGCTGGCTTTTCTCTGATCTCTAAACACTCATTTATGTCACGGCACTTGCCAGAATCGGGGTCTCTAGTGTAGCCTCTTTGGCATATGCAGACACTACTGCCAACAAATTCGTCCTTTACACATTGTTCTCCAAGTGGGCATGGTTTTTCTGGACTACAACTAAATGGTACCTCAGCTTCTTTGCATCCTTCTCTGTATGGGTCTCCAACAAATCCACTTGGACACTGACAAGAGAACTTTCCTGGTTCGTTATTACATATCGCACCTTGAGCGCAAGGATTGCCAGCACATTCATCAATATCAATACAGCCCTGCACGCCATCTGCTGTACCGGTATATCCAGAAGAACAGAGACATCTTGGTTCATCATTGATGAGCATGCACTGAGCATTGGGACCACAGAAAACTTCCTCGCATGGATCTATTGTGAGTAAAGAAATGGAAATAGGAAAATTAACGTGTAGAAAATATAGTTCTAGAAGACAAATACACTCATATCCATTAATTAAGACATGTAAAGATTCTGAATATGTAGTCATAGACAGAGAGATCTTGTGTACGAGGTTACAATTGGGAACTGTAAGCTATTTAAAAACAACAACATATATCGAGTAAAAGTATATTATTTTCAATAAAACACAGAACATAAAGCCATGTTTAGTATAAAACATCTTACCTTAGCTGTTTCTATTCCAAGGCATTTGAATAATTGAATAAATTGTGAAGTTAGTTTTACCGTGATTCATTTATAATTATAAATTAATTTTGATGATCTTGGAACCATGCTATATCAAACGACACAGCTGTTATTATTGATAATTACTTGAAGCATTTTTGTGCCAAAAAACTAAATATATGATTACCTTACTATAAACATACTTTATTAAGAAGTGAAAGGAAAGCTTTTGTTTCAGTTTATACTTCATGATAAAAAATATTCTGTAACTTCTAATAAAATTTATATTAATTATGAAAGTACCCAGTTACTCCTTTTATTCAAGTATTTCTTTCGCATTCGTTTCTGGTATGAACTACTTTTACCACAAATTTATTACATTTGTATCTGAACAAATATGGTTAGGGACAGAATTTAGAAACAGAGTCGATCAGGATCTAATTTTAGGAAAACACAAACAAGAAATATCAGTCTGAATTGCCTCTGAGATCGACCACAGAACGTTCTAAAGACGAAACAAACGCTCTAACAATTGAGCTAGGCCGCTCCGCATGTTTTGATTTTTGTTTAATAAATATATTGTACTCTTTTCCGTTCGCTTTCATTTCTTTTAAAACAGACTCGAACAGTGAAAGCACTGAAAACTCTTTACATTCTACTCATGTTTCGTACATAAGTTTTGTTCATATTCTTAAAACATTATTTTGTTGGATAAATAATGGTCCTTAATGCAATTCATAAGCCGTGCCACAATTTGTTATACTATATTGATGTATGGTCTGCTCCAGTGCATGATACCCAATATTTTTGTACGTAGTATTGTTCTAAGTTGTACAAATTGGTCAAAGAGGTTCATTTAAAACATGATTCGCAGTATATGTCAATTCTGCATCAAACGCTGATTAAAATTATACCTAAATAACTTAATTGCTTTTCTCAAACAAGGTATTTTCAACTACCATCTTCTTTAATACCTGATTTACATACTTTTTGTACAATAATTTCTGAATGCCCAATTACTGTTGGTAAGAAAATTATGTACCTCGTTCTGCCAGCGTTTAACACTAATAAATCTCGTTTTAACCATTAATTACTTTCTTAGTTCCATGCCTGTCTTTACATGAGTTTTCCCCTATGTTTCTCCACTTATCGTTAGTGACGTGTCGTACGCAAATTGTATACGCTGTTTACGCCCGTCTAATTACTGTATACACCCGTGTAATTTTGTATCATAAATTGTTTATATATCTTAAAGATAGAGATTAAATGGCGAAAAATCTTATTGTAATAGTTACCGCGGAATATCTTTACTCCAGACATGTTACAA
Source organism: Lepisma saccharinum (assembly GCA_022664845.1). Taxonomy (NCBI): domain Eukaryota; kingdom Metazoa; phylum Arthropoda; class Insecta; order Zygentoma; family Lepismatidae; genus Lepisma; species Lepisma saccharinum. The sequence continues at coordinate 7,886 of JAGDQP010024461.1, read as the reverse complement.
AGTGTTGAGTAATAACCTGCTATCACCCCTCAGTATATACGTAGATGAAATAATTGGAGATCACCAATGTAGATTTGGAAAAAATAGATCTACGTTGGATCAGATTTTTGCCTTGAGACAAATATTAGAGAAGAAGTGGGAATATAATTTGACGGTTCACCAGTTGTTCATAGATTTTAAGGAAGTATATGACTCTATTAAAAGGGGAAAAGTATACAATATCCTGTTACAACTCGGAATTCCGAAAAACAAAAAACTTGTTCCGCTAGTAAGGATGTGTCTAAGCGACCCCATAAGCAGAATACGTGGAGATAATTATATGTCATATAGTTTCGAGATTCGCAATGGATTGAAACAAGGTGATGCCTTGTCACCACTACTGTTTAACTTTGCGTTAGAATATTCGATCCAAACAATTAAAGAGAACAAAAACGGACGAACATTGAATGGCATAAACCAACTGTTCGTATATTCGGATGATGTAGATTTAATAGGGGACGATATAGATGCACAACAAAGTAACACCGGTGTCTTAGAAGAAGCTTGCGATGAGATAGGTCTAAAGGTGAACGTAGAGAGAACAAAATGCATGTTAACATGCCGAAACACAGAGGATGAAGGAAATAGATACATAACAATTAAGAATGAGACCATAGAGAAAGTAAATAAATTTAAATACTTAGAAGCATATCTAACTAGCAAGAACGAGGTCACGGAAGAAATAAAAAGTCGCGTAGCATCGGATAATGCATGTTTCTATTTAGTCCAGAAATTCCTAACCTCGCGATTAATATGATGAAAGCTGAAATTAAAAATATACAGAACAGTCATACTCCGGTAATACTTTACGGTTGCGGAATTTGGAGTGCGACCCTAGCAGATGACTTGTGCTTAAAAACAAAGTTTTGGGAAAGGTATACGGGACAAAATGGGACGAGATGACCGGAGAATGGAAGGGACTGCATAATGAAGAGATTCACAGACTTTATAATTCACTCAACATTATAAGAATAATGAAATCACAAAGGCTAATATGGACAGGCCATGTAGTTCGGATGGGGGAAAACGAAGAAAGATTATATTCTTCCTTAGTTGGTAAGCCGAAGGGAAAGATGCCGTTGGGAAGACCAAGACGTCGTTGGAATGGCAATACTAGAAGAGATCTTTGAGAGGTAGACGTTCAAGATGAAAACTGGCTTGATGTTGCTCAGGATATAATCCAATAGTGAGCGTTTGCTACTGCGGCGGTGAACTTGCGAGTTTCGTAAGCCATAGATTCAGCTAGTTATTTCTCATATTGCTTCTGAAAATATTTGCATTTAACAACAGAAGTACTTGGGAGTATTTTTATTGTAAGTTCCATTTATTGCATACATTTTTAAAACCTGAGAACCTGAATTTTTATCTTGTCATAATCAATAAATACCCATATCACTAATGGTAGAAACACACCAAGAAAAATTATTCCCAAAGTATCACAACACTCACTACTACTTAAATAGAGAATACTGTGGAGAAATATTCAAGATATATTACTTACGTCTACAGTCGTTTCCAATGTTTGGTTCCGGACATAAGCATCTATTTTGATCATCACAAATAGCATTTCCTGGGCACTCATTATCTTTCTTACATCTGACTACTGCTACACACTTTGTGTGTGGATCAGGGTCTGGAATGGATCCTTCAGGACATTCACAGGAATAAGAACCAGGGCTATTGCTACATATTGCTCCAGTGCCGCAAGAATCTGGCCGATTACATTCATCAACATCTAAAAGAATAGTATTTAATTTAACAGAATATTCACTTTGAATGTTTTGCCCCTCCACACAGTATATACACATAATATACATGGATTAAATTACAAATATGTACAGACATCACAAGTGTTTTATTGAAAGCAATGCAAGGCACCAAGATACACAGGAAATAAAATTGCGTAAGGATAATATGTCACCTTTGCCAAAGAAATTTAGAAGCTGCGAAAGTTATTTTGATGCAAACCCATGCTAGTGCCCCACCAGATTTTCCTTTAGATTATGGGAAGCGGATGCTGCATATTTTACCACAAAGAAAGAAATGAGATACCCAATCCGTCATTTTTGTGTTATCCATCCCTAACGATAGACACACATCCCACATCACTAACGATAGAAACAAACAAGATAAAGTATTCGTTTAGAAGTATTACATCAAGGTATTCCAAATTGTAAATACTATCTAGTGTTATATAAGTCTGGGAGAAGAACATATGCCTTCACCAAGAAATCGTCAAACACCACTGAAGTTGCATGGAGTATGAATAGAAAACTGAATTCAAATACTGAAGACTCATATTTCGGAGATAAAGCACAGAGATACTACTGATATTTTCGTAACCATACAGAAGTTTTAAATATAAATCACATTCGGCGAAATAGAACATTTTATGCCAGAAAATTTGAGAGATCATTTTGAAACCTTCTTTAGTATCACATGTATTATGTAATGAGAGAATATCAGCAACATACATATGTAATTATGGAAGTGAAACAAATCGTTTTCATCCAAAGTACTTGATAACTTTTCCATTGTAGGCACTTGAACAAGTTTACATTAGTCTGGTGCGACAAATATGTCTATATCACAGTGGTATAGGAAGTCAAGATACTATTACAGGATTTACTACTTTTTAGTAAAGAAAATAAATTAGACTGACTAACTCCCATATTTCAAAATTTTGAACTTGTTTGGGTATTTTCATTTTAAAGTAAAAAGAATTGAAGTTAAATTTATTCCAAAAATTCGAGAATAAGCCTTCATTGAGATAACACCCATGCATGGCCATAATTTTAAATGGCATCAAGAAGTGTGGATTTTTCGTAATGTGTTCAAGTATGAAATTCAGGAAATAGAAATTCAGAAGCTCTCATTCTTTCCTTTCGAAGACTGTTTTAGTTTTACAAGAGCGAATATCAACCTACTAAAGCAACCACCATTACCACATTCAATCTACCAAATCTACTCTCTTATGCTGGATAATAACCAAACATGGTATATTAAATTGTAACAATGTAAGCTGCATGTTATAAGATCATGGCATCAGAGAAAAGTGATGCCGTAAAAATGTATAAATTTCATCTTGCCATGGATTACAATAAAAATTATATTTTAATATTAGTTACAAAATGTGAGAATTAAAAACAAAAAAGACTTACTACCTTATATTGTTTCAAATTAGTTGGTTATTATCCAGATGTTAATAATCTCATTTAATGTTAGATGTTAGAAACTTTATTGGTTTGTTTAGTTTTGTCATTTTATTACTAACCACATTCATGAAATGCATCACCCAGGAACGGTTTAGGACATGAACATGTAAAGCTGCCTGGTATGTTAGTGCATTTGGCATTCAAACCACATGGGAAGGGATAACCAAGGCACTCATTGATGTCTGTGTAAATTAAAAATTGCATTAAATAAGTTAGTAAATTTATTTAAAAAAAGCAAAATTGTTAGATGCATTTGTATGAGATATGTTATTGAAATTGTTAAGTGCTATTAAATTGGTATTAATAATTTTCTTTCTTTCACTAGAGTAACTCAAAATGCTTGGAAATTTGCATAAGTAGTATGAAGAGAGGAATGATGTAGGAAGGAAATAAGAGGTAACATATTAGTAGTAACGTAACGTAATAATAATAACATTACTAATAAGTAGTAACGTAATAAAATGTATGTTAAGGTACCCAAACATAAAATTTGATTATAACAATTTGTGTTATAAAGAATCAACATAACCACATGAATAATATTTCACTGACCATCTACTACTATTATCATTAACATCTTTTATCTAATACCAAGCTTTTTAAAATTATGCATCCAAAACAAATCGACTACAGAAAAATATATTTTAAAAACTATCTGCATTTTAGAAAGTTACGTAAAAGAATAAAAATAGCTGATTTGTCATCCGACAATAAACGAATAAGTTTATTTCTCTATGTTTTCCTTGCTTCAGTAAATCTTTTGTTTGCATTCACGTTCTATACATATATTGCTCATGCATCATAACAATAATTTGATAACATTGCCTAATAGAGTTTGTTAACTATTATAGAGTACTGCATAACTCAACAATCCACTCTCTACAAGTGGTATTAATTGTAAGTAGGTGAAATTATCAAAGAAGAATTGTTGTTACTCTTTGTTTAATTCTGTACCAATCATTTGTCCATCCCAGATATTTCAGCAAGGTATGATCCAAATTTTTTCCACGTTGAATGTTGTTCTTAAAGTACTAGTTGTCCATCTTTTTCTATGACCTTAGTTTCCCTTACATTCCTTACAATACCACGCTAATTTAACTATAGTCTATTTTGTACTTCGATGTTAATAATGTGGCGCAATATGAGTACATTAGCACATTACATTCTTCTAAATGTCGATCGTATCACTGCTTTTACATTTGTCTTCTTTTATATCTTTCAAGCTTACTTCATTTCTAGTTATAGGTGTAAATAATAATATTACAAAGCTAACAAATTGTTTAGTTATTTATATACTTTTATTTCTATCACATTCATTTAATTTATATGGAATATTCCCCAAGCATGTATGTTGTGCATACATGTATTTAGACTCCAAAATTTTTGTAAATAGAACATATACAACAATTTTTACTTTTCAAATCCAACTAGATTCTTCTTAAGGAACAAAACATAAAATAAAATATGAGAAAGAAGAAACATGTACAGAGGAAGACAGTTATGAATATATGTTTGTAACTGTATGAGACCAGTGTAGCCAAAATACGCAAAAACGGAAGCTGACTATTTTATTTTTAATAAGTTATTAATTCACGTTTGACTTGGCAGAAACAAACAAACCCATAAAAACAAACTTTTAAAAGTATAAAATAGTAATTTTCCAAGTTCCCTCTCATGTTTTTTCCTTCTTCTTTTCTCTTATGTGAAGAAGAATCTAGTTGGATTTGAAATACTTCAAATCTGTTATGATAATTGTATTCACAAAAATAACGGATACTAACTACATATAAGTAACAAAGAACAAACTGTGAATTGTACATCCTCCCTCGCATTATAGGCAAAGTCTTCAAATAATTTTATCTTTGAACTTAAACGTAAATGCTAAATATATTTGTTGAAACAATTTCCTTGATTCTTTTTCACATTCTATTGTTTCAACATAAAAGTATACGAAACCTGTAGTCTCTGAATTCTATTTCGTTCTATGTTCTAATCATTTAATAATTTTCAATAATAATATTGAATTTCAATGCAAAATTATACCTGTCTATACTATAAGATAATCCTACGCTATAAGATACACTATACGTCTACACCTATAACCCAATACATTATAATATAATCCAATATTGTACACTCACGAAAAAATATATAAGAGGAACACAGCATTAATTATTTTTATTTAACACATATTTTTCGGCCAGATAAGCAACTATGCTTACACACGTAGCATCTCATACTAAATACATATGACGGATTTAGGCCATAGTTACATATCTGACTAATAAACGTTAAATAATAAATTAAGTGCAACGTTCTTGGAATATATTCTTTGGTGAGTGTACTATTTAGTAGCAAGTTTAGTTGTGGATGAGTATTACATAGCTACTAATACAATGAAGATCTATGATCTAATCGGGACAATTTAAGAATACGATGTAGGATGATGAAGATGCAAATAAGATTAGTTAAGTTTTCATTAGCCACTGAAATAGAAATATTATAAACATGATGAGAAAATCATAACACGAAATGAAGTTAACAATGAAGTAACGCGCAACTCATTTTTTAAAATATATTAATGTAGGAAAAGAAAAAAAAAACGTTTTCTCGTGATAGAAGAGAATTTTAAATATTTCTAGTGGTTAACTTCTCGAAAATGTTCAGATAAAAGACATGAAATAACAATAATAACATAATAGCCACTGGCGTTACAGATCGAAAGGTCCTGAGCTTGCCACAACGCCATCTGTCAGCGGTTGGTGGAACTGCGTCCGCCTGAGTGACGGCGTGGGGACAGTACTGCGCGTCACCTTGACCACGAATAACCGTATCAAGAGTTTTCTAGACCAAGTGGTCGTCACGTCTTTATTCACGTGACTCCCCAGTTTGCCTCACGACGCTGGGTGGAAGCCGAAAAGTGAGGTGCTTCAGCCGGGAATTGAAATTGGGGCCACGCGAAAATGAGTACAACGCTCTAACCACTAGACTATGGAGCCCCTAAACATGAAATAAGAACTGAAAATATATCTTCATAATATGAAAAAAGAATTGTATACGAAATTTACGGATCAAAGAAATTAAGAAGTTAGGAAGCATATCTAAGTACAAGTAAGATCTACACTGTTTAATTCCATTTCTTTGATATCCGTTGCTTTGGTTTTGGTTCTTGACTTCTTGGCTTTCAAGTACTAGACGTACTTCCCTTTTAAGAAGGAAAAGTAAGGATATGAAAGATATAGAGGTAAAGACAGAAAATATTACTAGTTCAAGTGGATGCACACTGAAATGTTTTGTATTAGGTTGATGAAACCAGAGCGAATCTCTTTTACGTCTTTACCTCTATTTATTTATTTATTCCAAATCCTTGGGAGAGAAATCGGCCATAGCTCAGCTACTAAAGCTTTAGCTTTGAATTCGAATGGTTATGAGTTCGCGTCTGGTGGCCGTCTTTCCTAGCTGAGGTTATTTCAGAATTTTCCCCATCACTCCAGTATAATGCTGGGATCTGCATTAAAACCAGACCCTGGCGACTTCTTTCCACACCATCATGTGTTACACGTATATTACCCTAGTAATTGAACCAAAAATACCTAAAAGCCTTAAATATAATTGAATAATTTAAGAGTACGTCGAGTAATTAAAACTTAGAAACTGATAGACATCTACGATATGTGAGGTATATGAGAACCTCTTTTAAAAGTAAGTACGAATTCATTGGTATGTAAGGGTGTTTGAATAAATTAAACTAATAGAAATACAATACGTTGAATACGTTGTACGTATATAAATATTGTATTTAAGATGAGTAATCTGTTAAAGGAAAAACTGACCTAACTTTGTTTCATATTAATAATATTATCAAATGTTATTTTTCAATATAGTTAGAACAAAATGAAACCCCTGTTATAAGTACTTACCTAGACACTGTTTGTAAGCATTGCCTGAATATCCAGGTGGACATTGACAGGTAAAACTTCCTGGCGTATTGGTGCATAAAGCTTCAGTGCCACATCGTCCATATGGACCATTCGATTTGTCGCATTCATCAATATCTGTACATAAAAATCGAAACGTGTTACAAAGAGAATCTGGATGAATATGAACTATTGAAATGCAATTCACTTGAGAAGAATATACAGCAATCATAATAGGAAGAGAGCTTAATACAAAAGTAATAAATTTCTTATGATATACTAATAGAGCTCTGAACAAAAAGTGTGATAATCTATCGAAGCAAGTATTATTGATTATTATTTCCAGACTTATAATTCTATGATGTGGATGTTAGAACAAACGCAACGAAATAGTCCTCGAGATTGATTAAGAAACACTCCCTGTTGTAGCTTTCGAAAAGTAATGTTGCTCTTTAAATAAATTATGGATATTATTTCTTAGTAGCAATGTTTTTTACACAGAAATTGAGAATAAGAAAAAACAACCACCCCATCAGCAGTACAAATTGATTGAACCTTATCAATTTTAAAGGTTACCTTAAGGGACCAATGAGAGAAGTTGTTAAGAAAGGAACGGGGTGTAGGAGTAGCTCGACAACAGTAACTGGCAACCACTGGGAAACTATATAATTCTATATATATGACTAAGTCATTGTAAATAATGTAGTACACAACT
>JAGDQP010024460.1:0-27944 GCA_022664845.1 Lepisma saccharinum | reverse complement strand
ATTCCTCGTGCAGGGCATCGGCCAGTTCTGTGAGAGAGGATGGAGGTGGAAATCGTCGCCGGAGTCGTGTTTCCAAGATGGACCACAGATGTTCAATTATGTTGAGGTCTGGGGATTGGGCGGGAAAGGGGAGGTGTTAAACTTCATCCCGATGTTCCTCAAACCACGCTGCAACAACTCCAGCTGTGTGAATGGGTTCATTATCGTCCTGGAATATGGCGTCATTGTCCGGGAACAACATCCGGACCATAGGATGCAAGTGGTCTCCTAAAATTGCGACATAATCGTTGGCAGTGATGCGTCCGCGAAGTGTGACCACAGGACCCAATGAAAACCATGATATTGCGGCCCACAGCATCACTGTGCCGCCGCCATGTTTCACAGTTGGGCGGAGACACTGCAGATCATACGCTTCTTTGGGCGTTCTCCACACATAAACACGGCCCGTGGTTTGGAATAGGGTGAATGGTGACTCATCCGACCATACCACACATTTCCAGTCGTCAACGGTCCAAGTTGCATGGTCGCGGCACCATTTGCGGCGTGCTAAAGTTCTGGTCCCTGATGAGAGGTTAGGCCCGTGCAACACGACCCCGTAAGTTCATGTCATGTAATTCGCGGCGGACTGTGATTGTCGAAACAGGTTGGGGGAGGTGCTGATTGAGTTCCTCCGTCACTTGCGCCGCAGTGGCACGACGGTTCCGCGTGACAATGCGCTTTAATACCCGGCGTGCCCTGTCACTGATGCTTTTCTTCCGCCCACTGTTCCGCTTCCCCGATGTGGTTTTCCCGTGTGTTGTGTAGGCCGTCATCACCTTCGACACTGTCCCTGGCGACACACCTAACACACTAGCCACTGCCGTCACACTCACTCCACATAACCGCGCACCAACAATTTGCCCTCTTTGAAACTCTGAGAGGTCTCCCATTTTACACTACCTCCGTCTGCTGCAGCCACTGCACACTCCTGTTCCACGACGCCTGACGTAGTATGGAGACCGACCTAACACACCACCACCAGCAGTCCGGCGCTGCGGTCGCCACGACACCACTGCCAACCCATACATCTGACGTGTTGCCAACTACAGGTGTTTCCATTATTCTGATAAACATCTGTATATCATATAAGGGCATACAAAAGCACTTTAAAGCAAATTAATTATAAAAATGGTAAAGTCATCATATTTTGTCGTCGCTATTTAGCATTTATTGATTCATCCTCTTTGTCACTTTTCTTTATGTAGGAAAAATGAAACATAGATTTACAGAATTGAACCCTGCTATTTACCGGTACTTGTTAGACAATATATCAGTCCACTGGCCAATACGTCGCGCCTAAGAACTAGCAAGTACAAAGTTAAACAAATCTTTAGAAAGCGACACTAGAAACTCATTAGCAACGTTGTACGTGGGCAGCTCTTTGAATTTTAAACACTGTCTTTGGGAATATTCATCTCCTGAAGATATAAAGTCAAGTTGGGGAGAAAATGTTTATTCTGTCATAAATGACACATTAAAATATTTTTAAATTTGTAAGGTCCTGAAATCCATCTTTGGATTAGACCTTAAAGTAGGGTAAGGGAAGGTAGTGGTCGGTATCTTAGTTAGGGTACCATTTTGACGTTTGTCTGGTGAAACTGAAGGAAACTAAAGGGAAATGTCAGTCAGGAAGATTGGCAGAAGGCTTGGAACGAACGGTACCTACCCATTGCGGATCCGAAAAGACTCTTCAGTTTTCCTCATATACAAAAATTAGCGTACATTACGTCTTCATGCATACTTATCACAAAGTAGCTATCTCTTACCCATTAGAAGAGGTATAAATGGCAGCGAGGCACTATATGTGATATAGACTAAAAAAATCTCCTACTAAAAAGTAAAAAAATAATTTTGTTTATGCATGACTAAAAACAAAAGCATGCGGCGATCTTTCATATACAGTCACTTTATAAATTCTTCAATTGGTGAGCCCCACGTTTTCGTTTTAAAAGTCATGCGTAAACAAAATTATTTTTTATTTTTAGTAGTAATTGTTTAAAAAGGTATGTCTTTAAAAAGTTATTTTATTATATTTTTACATAAATCTTAAAGTATTCTGTAATCAGTCAAATGCAAAATCGCTCCAGCTAGTATTAATGTGTAATATTTATAAAAATATTAAACATGCTTTTAAATTATATAAATATATGAAAGTAACAATGGAAGATCGTGTTGTCACCGGACTTACGTCACTGTGCAAAATTTCATCATTATATGACATCGGGAAATGAGTTAAATTAACGTTGCAAGATTTGAGGGCACCAGGAACCATTGTGAACTAAAGAAAAAAGTGTATTAATGATTGTTGGTATGTACAAAGACAAAAATAGGAATAAATAATGTTCCTAATGTAAACTCTAATCGTTGTTGTACTATTTCTAATGTAAATTAACTTAACTTTAAATTACCTGAAGTCAGTTATTTACGAGGGGTTCAGGAAGTTCAAAGGTGACAGTGCTTGGGGCTCTCTCCTAATGTTTTGTCCTACATATTGTTTTCATCTCGGGTTTTAAATAGCAAATTCTCATTTTTCCTTGTAAAGTGCGCCCCTGAGAAAGTTGCGTCCCTAAGCCCTGGCCTAGTAGGCCTAGGCATAATTCTGCCCTGATTCTGCCATAATTTTGTATGAAACCCTCATGGAGTCACCATTAGGAGGAATAGTAAATACGGTCGCTCTCTGTGTGTGTGTGGTTCCAGGATCAAATCCAATGCGGGTCTATTGAACCAAGTAGTTCGCAAGCTATTCACTTTAACTAAAATTGTAGGTTCTGTCATTAGAATTTGAATTTATTTATGGTCTTTACGTATCCCAGGCTCAGGCCGGCATAAGGTGGGGCAGAGGATGTTGGAAGGTAGTCGATCAGTGCCTAGTTTGTAGGTACCATCTCTGTCCTTAGAAGCTTACAAGCTTCTTTAGGACTTTAATAATAATTCTCTTGCTGAATTCAAATCAATTAATGGCCTTTAGACATCTCAGACCTGGATAGGGTAGAGGATATGATATGAGATGTAGTCGGCCAGGGCCTAAGTTGAAGGTACAGTCTCGACAATTTCCTGGTGTGAATGAGGGTAAACCATGGAAACTCTTCAGTGAGGATGGTAACGAACGAAGTACCTCTTCTATAAACTAAGCAACACAGCCACCCAGTCAAATTATTCATGTAAACAAACTTTATGTAGATAGCTTTTGTCTTAGAAAGAAGTGAATGGCTTAGGTAATTAAAGAATTAACAAATTATTTGTACTCTCTTAAGTTATTTTAGTACAGAATTCTTCATTGACGACTAACGTGAGATAAGAAAATAAAGAAAGAGAAAGAAGGGGACAGGGGTAGAAGGAAGACGAAGAAGGAAGTGGGTTATGAGAAACGAACTAGTAATTATATGGAATTACATGTTTCTCTTGAAATATATTTCTCTGCCAGGAAACAAATATTTACACAACTTCTTTCATTGGAGCAACCTTTCATTCATTCATTTTTCTTTTCTACCTCTGTATTTACTTAGTAATATTAGCCACTATGTATGTGAATGATTGATTATTTCCTTTTGAATCTTATACATCAAACAGTTTTGGAAAAAGAAATGAATTTAACCTAGACTTCTTTAATTAATCAAATATTTATTTACAACACAGCTGATTTTACTTTAAGTTATTTTCGAAGTATTTTCGTTGAGGTCAATACGTTTTCTTCAGTGTTCTGGAAGCTCTTGCGATCCCAAAATTCCTAGAATTCTTTAATCTGTTGCTTAAACCATCTCAGATGGACGCTTTTCGCCTCATCATTTGATCAGATTTTTTATCTCTAAAAAATTCCTTTAGTGATCCAAACAGATAGAAATATATGAAGTGGAATAGTCACTTACTAATAATAAGTGGATATTGGAGTTAAAAGAAATACTAGCTCTTTCCTCAAGGTGAATTGTTTCACTGTACGCCTCATAGTTAGACAATCCACATGACAGTACAAATATGCGCCAAAACATGGCAGGCCAGGATATTCCTCCATTTGGAAGAGGAAAGTGTGAGTCGTTGAGTATCATTTAGAGAACCACGAGACAGATAGCCAGAAATCCCATTCATGTAAAGTTCTAAGAGATAGTAATTAATGGAAAGAAAAGGAAAACAATTATATGAACATCATGCAAGAATCATTATTATGAAATGCAACAAAACTTGCCTTGTTCAAGCACACACACACACACACACTGAGAGAGAGAGAGAGATGGAGAGAGAGAGAGAAAGAGAGATAAGTTACACATTTACACATAACTGAACAAAAACAGAGCGAAAGAGAACTAAAGAAAGAGAGAGACACGATAAGATCTAAGAAAGGAAAAATGCGAGGAAAACTAATATTAACCATGAAATAATTTCATTGATGTATTACAATCACACACATACTTATTAATCTCTCGACAGTCCAATGACTTTCATTTCGCAACCAAGATATTATTCCATACAAGTATAGCTTTTTTAAGTCGTGGCTTAACTGGGAATCGAACCTAGACCCACAGACTAAAATATCAACAAGTTAACCACTATACTACATCGGATTTAGATCCCTACTTACTAATATCGTGTTATAATTGTATTTGTCAGTGTCAGAAGAAAGAAAATTCACCCCATTGGCACGGGAAATTCTTATTAATTATTTTCTATGTCTGCTTAGAAGATTTTGCAACGTCACACTCAGTTGACGTAATAGTACAGACAGACTGGATACTTGCTCGCAATTTCTACACTTTAATCATTTCATGAAAAGAAGTTACTTTTGTCTTATTGACTAGCAAGAAAAGTATTCTAGGCCCCATCAGGACTCGAACTCATGTTACTTTCGCGTTTATTTAGAAAGCAATCATCTTAACCATGAGTTATTTTACAGATGAGAAGATTTTGCCAAGATTTGCCTTATTAAAATACCACCAGATTGAGTCTAGCCAAGTGGACCATAGGTAAACAATCTTATAGCTTGTGCAATGAATTATATTTATTGGCGTCTGCGGAGTTGTTTTCGTAAGAGAGCGAGCCTCTGGTTCCTTATTCTAGAGATTTCACTTGGTCTTTCTTTCAGAGATTCTCGTTTAAATCCACAAGGTATACTTTTATACTTGTAAAAGCAGTATAACAATTCACTTTGTTAAACCAGCTTTACTTACTGAGGAAAATTTCTTTATAAAATTATTATTATGAGAATTGTGTGTTATTAGTATTTCTTCTCATACTTTACGCGAAAAACTTGAACAAACTTCTCATACTTTACGCAAATAGGTTATTCCATGACAAATAATCCAATTTTAGAAGAATTGATTCCATCATTATTTTGGAAATTTTTATCGGGCGACTATATTTCTAAATGGCGAGTGAAGTTTTTTACTCCCGTAGACATGTGCGGAAACCTGAATAACTTAAAAACAGAACGAGCTTGAGAACTGAAACCGGAACCGTTGTGTAGCTCTTGAAGTGTACTTTGAAGATGTAGAATCATCTTTTCTGAAAATGAATTTCTTTATTCGAAGAATTAGGCTGACATATGAATAACGGATTGTATAAAATTAGATTTCAAACAATTTGTTTGGTGGTAAAGGATTTGAATAAGAGGTTGCAATTTTTGTAAAAGTTAGACCGACGAAGCGCCTGCCTGAAAGTAAAAAATTATGGCCCTAACACCCCTTTCACACGAAGCCACCATGGTCGCGCCACCATAGTGTTGACACCAGGTTGTCTCATAGTTTCAAATGGAGCCTTTCACACGTGCCCGAGGACGCACCTCTCGCGGCGCGGCCAGAATCCTGGTGGCGGGATCCCGCGACTTTCCAAGCCACCAAGTTGGCAGCGCCACCATGTCGTTCCATTGTCTCAAATGAAGACTTTCACACGAGAGCGATTTTCTGAGCTCACCAGAGGTATATGTATTTGACAATTTTGCATTTTAAAAATGAATATCGAAGAATAAAACGCACGTTTCGACAAAGAAAACTTCATAACCGCCAAGAACTGCAATATGGGAAATTACTGCTGAAGAATATTCAAACAGAGAATAGAAGCAGAGATGCTGAGAGGAACTTGTAAACATTTTTAGAAATAAAGATGCCTCTCCTGGAGATAAAAATGAATTTGGTAACTTTTAGGTTTGTAAAGAAACTAAATTGTAATTTATTTATAGCTTTTAGGCATCTTAGCCTCGGATCGGGATAGGCTAGTGCAGAGGACATTATGAGATAGTCGTCCAGGGCGTGACTTGTACATACTATCCCGGCATTTCTCTGGTGCTACTGAGGAAACGTCCTGGGAAAACCTTTGTTGAAGTTGAATTTATTTATAGTCTTCAGGGATCTAAGGCTCAGAGATGAGAGAGAATAGAGAGGAATGTATCGGCCAAAGCCTAAATTGAAGGTAACATCCCAGGATTTGCCTGTTGAAAAAAAAAATAACTGGAAAACTGTAGTCAAGATGGTTAGCCGCTGAAAATGAACTCAATTCCTCCCGATTGCTAACTGAGCTACGGTGGCTCGGTGGAAAGACTTGTGTCAGGGTGGGCAGCTGCTGGAACACAGTAAATATCTCGCTACAAGGTATTGTAATGTGAAAATAATCCTTAGCTTTGATTCTCATATATAAAATCATGTGTTTTTTATATATATATATTGAACTCTCTATCTTCACTTTTTAACAGAGGTTATATGAATTTCTAACCTAATTTGTTCATTTTGAAACTGGAAAACGTTATCAGTTTTCTGTATCTGTCTGACTGTGGGTTTGTCTGTCTGATAGTTTGTCCCCTATTAATTTTGTATCGAGTATACTGACTCTCATGTTCGTATCTACACCAGTCAGTTCGTCTCTTAAATATTGTAGCAACTCATCAAAAGTTTCAATGATCATCCGCGTGAAATTAAAAATATTTGAATTCTGTCGCAGGTTATTGTACAGTGTATTGTATAGAATATTCCTTTCGTTGATCAGTCTTGTAATAATGGATGCACCTAATTTTTTTCTCCACTTTCGGTGTTTACGTAAACGTGAGAACAGAGAAAACAATAGTAGGTGCCCCTTCCAGCTCAATTTTCGAACTGGTAGCACGGTTGGTGGCGCAACAATCGTGGCTTCGTGTGAAAAGAGACATAAAACGAGAAGCGTCACCAAAAGTTCTGGTGGCGCGACCATCGTGGCTTCGTGGGAAAAGGGCCTAAATCATGCTCCTTTCTTCTGCCGAAGATTGAAACATGGCCCTTGGCGAAAAATGCCGGATTTCGGGATAAAATATATCAATGGACCATCATAAAAGTATGAAATTTGGTCTCCATGAATCCTTGTATGCCCTCAAATCACAGTAAAAATGACAATTTTTATTTTTGAGTGGTTTGGTCAAGTAAAGGTTGTTAATGAGAATTAAAATTGAGTCTTTCAAGTAGGTTACTAATATGCGCTACATAGGCTTATACACAATATAATCTCCTTGCACTCAGGAATAAAAGTTGCAATTTTGGTTTTGAGCTCACCACAAACAAGGCTTTCATGACACTAAACTTCAACTTTTTCCATGAAGACCCATCTGAAATTTTAACCCGAATTCCAGCATTTTTCGACGAAGGGTTATGTTTAAATCCCCGTAGAAATAAAGCTGTTTAATTCAACACAACGATTTCTTGTATACAATACAGACACTCTGCGTGTAGGTCTAAACATTTCAAATGATTGCAACCTTATATTCAACTGCTTCACAGGAAATATGGTGGTCTTTGTGCGAAGATATCACATTTGCGTTCGCATAGTATGACGGCGGAGAAATTCCACTTGCCCTGACTAAACCATTTCGAAATAAATATTACAATTTTAGCTGTGAGTTGGGCACATACAAAGTTACTTCGACACCAAATTTTAGATTTTTTCATAAGGACCTATCTGTGATATTTACGCCAGAAATCCGGCGGTTTTCGCCAAGAGCCACACAGTAAAAGTAGTTGTGTTAATTCAACTCAATGCCGTGTCCCAGTGTGACTACCACTTTTGTGTGTACAATAAACACAGCACACTGTGTTGATTTCGTTACTGGGAGTAAAAGTTTCGGCTGTAGAGAGATTTGAACATGAGCAAAAGTTGTTTGTTTTTTTCACTAACACTTTTTTCTTCCTCCGAAACAATAGGCGTAACTAAATCTGCTTCGTGTTCCGGGAGCGATGAACCTTCAACAACAGCAACACTCTCTTGTTCCTGCAGGCGTTTTGTTTCCTTATTTAATTCCTGGCTGGATGTGTATGCTATTGCAGCTTTGACACCGGCTGGAAGTTGATGATCTTGACCTGGAATTGTAGATCGACCTTGAGTGTGAACAGGGAATGTTTCCATGCACAGAGACTCAGCACAGGTTGAGGGGGCGTTGAATGAATATGGCTTTTTCACTTTAGGTGTTGCGACTGGGACAGGGTGGGGATCTAGGTTGTCGCAGCGGAAAAAGGTTCGCTGTACTGTTTGTCCCACTACTTAGCTGTAGCCAAAGTAGAAATATATTTTGGGGTACTTCGGTTACATTGTCAAACACTATTAATCGTTTCCCACTATAAGTGCGCAAGATGTGTTTTTGGTCATATTAAAATTGGACAACTCTCGAGATAGTATCGTATTTGTTGAAACGATGGGCAACTTGCGCGTCTGTAATTTCTAGTGGGACGGTAGATACATCTTTACTTTAGAACTTTCTTCCTTCTGTACATTAAACTCTTGATGTATGCCTGCGTCTTTATAGATGAACTTTCCTTGACACGTATTGATTACTCTATTAACATTCTCTTGATTTTTCATTTTTTTTAGAAATAGCTTTTTTGTAAGAGCATAGTTTGACCGCTTCAACTTCTGAAGCAGCTATTTTAAATTGTTCAACCAACAGTTTCTGCACTATTGTGGATTTTGGACGAAAACCTAACTCATGACAATCTATCACTATTCTTTCTAGTGTGTTTTCTAGAAATAAGTTAGTCATTCTGGGTGCACTTCATTAGAACGCATTTAATATTAGTAGGATATGAATTTAAAAAATGTACTCCCTTTTTCTTATTGAATTTTAACTTTCGATCACTTACGTAACTGACACAAAATTCATGTAAAAGCTTAGCTAAATCGAGCTGAACACACAACTGACTCAGATGGCAGCTACTAACCGAATTCCACCGTCTGGACAAACTTGGCAGATAACACTAGATCCCGAACAGTATAGAGGATCAAAAATATGTTGCTGAACCCCAAACACAAACACAGTTACTCTCACGACTTATGCCATGATTTAATCACTTTTTCATTTGTCAATTAAGGATCACAATCCTCATTCCGTGAGAATATGTTCCATTTCTATGAAAGTAAGCGCAGCATTCGACATATTGTTACGATAAGAAAGCTGTGATGCTGGTGAAGTGTTTTGCTGTCGCCGTCTTAACCGCTTGCTTTCATGTAAGTGGAACATTCTCAGTGAATGGGAATTCTGGTTCCCAATTGACAAATGGAAAGTGATTAAAGTGATTTCGTACGAGTGTTTTGGGTGTTCAGCAACATATTTTTGACCAGCTACACTGTTTGAATCTAGTGTATTCATTTAACTCAAATGTTGTTCAATAAATATTGTTTACATCTAGCGTTATTTGTGCTGGTGATTTAGGTATGTCGGTGACACTCGACTTTTAACTAAACAACCCATGTTCAAATCTCGCTGTAGCCGCAACATTTTTCTACCAATACCGAAATCAACACCATGTGTTGTGTTGATTTAACACGAAAAAGTGGTAGTCACGCTGGGACACCGCATTGTGTTGAGTTAACACAGGTGCATGTTTAAATCCCCGTAGCGAAAAGGGGTGTATTTTTTGCATCCAGACAGACATCCGGTTGGTAGATCTAACAATTACAAAAAAATTGCAGCCTTTTTTCAACTACTTTACTACCACAAAATTAGTTGAAAAGTACAATTTTATATAATTCGTTATTCAATTTTCAACCTGATTTTTGGAATAAAGAATTCATCTTAAGGAAAGGTGATTCCACTTCTTCAAAGTACACTTCAAAAGCTAAACAACGGTTTTTGTTTCAGCTCTCAAGCTCGTCTAGTTTTTGAGATATTCACGTTTCCGTACCTGTCTACCGGAGTAAAAAAAACACACGAGACTGACCGTTTCGGAAAATGGAGGCCGTCATTATGAACGTGTCCTAGTGACTTGTTGCGTAACTCGTGCACTGTAAATAGTACGGCCAAACCACAGTTTGCAACTTTTCTCTCAAAATATATTTCCATATGTTCATATTTATGATTAATATTCTCGCATTTTTCGTAGATTATTTTAAATTAGTGATCATGGCTTAGGTTAGCGGAGATTAGGTTAAATTAGGTGCGGTCATGTGTCTTTACAATTTCCGTTTCCATATTCGGTGCACGACGCGCCCGTAAAAACATCACCCGCCATGTTGGAAATATGGTCGCCCCGGGAGAAATAAAGGCATAACATTTTTTTCAAAAGTGGTTCTGCACCAACATACTAAAAATATTTTAAAAAAATCTAAAATGGCGATGCAACCAATTTTTCTAAAACTGGATGATATTTTCATGGTGCGACCAAATTACGTATGTTCCGGTTTTTCGCGTAAAGTGTGAGCAGAAATGTTAATAACACTTAATTCTGATAATAATAATTCCCCCTCCAAAAAAATTAATAGATATGAAAAGCTGTTTTAATAAAGAAAATTGTCATACTGCTTTTACACGTATAAAAATATACATTGTGGATTTCAACGAAAATCTCTGGAAGAAAGACCAAGTGAAAACTCTAGAAGAGGCAACCAGAGGCTTGTTCTCTTACGAAAACAACTCCGCAGACGGAAATAAATATCATTCCTTACACAAGCAGTAAGTTTGTTTAACTATGGTCCACTTGGCTAGACTCAATCTGGTGGTGTTTTAATAAGACAAATCTTGACGATTGCTTTCTAAATCAATGCGAAAGTAATGGAAGTTCGAGTCCTGGTGGGGACTAGAATGTATTTCTTGCTAGTCAATAAGACAATAGTAACTTCTTTTGATGAAATGACTAAAGTGTATAATTTGCGAGGAAGCATCCAACCTGTCTGTACTATTAGGTCAAACTGAGCGCGATCTTACAAAATCTTCTGAGTAGGCAGATGAAGTAGTTAATAAGACTTTCCTATGCTACTGGCGTGAATTTGCTTCCTTCTGACACTGACAAATACAATTATAACACGATATTAGTAAGCAGGGAACTAAATCCGATGTAGTATAGTGGTTAACTTGTTGGACTTTCTATTATATATGTAGGTTTAGGTTCAATTTCAAGTCAAGCCACGGCTTTTTTAAAAGTATACTTGTATGAGAATAATGCCTTGGTTGCGAAACGGAAGTCATTGGACAGTCGAGAGATTATTAAGCATACGTGTGATCGTAATTCATCAATGGAATTGTTTCATGGCTAATAGTATTTTCCCATGCATTTTCCTTTCTTAGATCTTATCGTGTCTCTGTCTTTCTATAGTTCTCTTTCGCTCTGTTTTTGTTCAGTTATGTATGTATGTGTAAATTTTCTCTTTCTCTCTCTATCTCTGTGCTTGAACAAGGCAAGTTTTGTTGCATTTCATAATGACGATTCTTGCATGATGTCCATATAATTATTTTCCTTTTCTTTCCATTAATTACTATCTCTTAGAACTTAACATGAATAGGATTTCTGTCTATCTATCTTGTGGTTCTCTAAATGATGCTCAACGTCTCATACTTTCTTCCTCCAAATGGAGGAATATCCTGGCCTGCCATGTTTTGGCGCATATTTGTACTGTCAAGTTGGTTGTCTAACTATGAGGCGTACAGTGAAACAATTCTCCTGGAGGAAAGAGCTAGTATTTCGACCTCCTCTTGTTATTATACGTGACTGTACAACGTCTCATTTTGAGGTCTTGCCACGTAACCAGACCATTAAGACAGGGAGATACACTGCAAAATGAGAATGACGTGCATCGAAGAGTGACCCAGTTCTTTACCTCCAAAACCGGTGTCTTCTTCCAGCGGAGGATTCAACAACTGGTTGACAGGGTGGCAAAGTGTTGAGAAGTCTGATGGAGACTATGTTCCTGACTAACGGTATTGTACCAGATAAGTTTGACTAAGAGTATTGTTCCAGGGAAGTTATCGATTTTTTCCTCAGGGTACAAAAATACGATGTTACTTATGGCATAAAATGATATAAATAGAAAAGATAATATCACATAAGCTATATAAACAAACATGCGTAAATATCTTGCATACATTCAAATATTAATGCTACCATTCATTATCATCAAATTCAGCATGTAGTACCCATTACACATTTCAAGATTGGTGCTCTTGCAGTAACTTTGCCTTTTTGTTGTTGTTGTTGAAATACATATGGCGGCCTAATTTCCTTTCACAATCCCGTAATGATAAGTATAGTAAACGTGTACACATGCGCAAGAAATTATTATCTGAATATGATTCAGTCATAAACAACTTATTGTAATTAATGCCTGAAAGTGAACATTGTTTTTGACATTGTTAAAAATAATGAAAATTTAACAATATTCAATTAACAATACTTAATCAATATCTTTTAACTATGCTGGAACGTCGTATATCTTACATGTGATGATACATTTCGTTAAAGCAACGAGAAGTCTTGTAAAAATGATTAATAATATCAGAATTGTCTCTGGTACCCCAACATTTTATTCTAGTGTAACATTTTTTGAACTTCGATCTTTATTAATTCTCAATTGGAAGGCTAATAATTAACATGGTGAGTTACTCCCTTGAACAGTATAAATCCATCAAATTTCGTAAAAATCTTAAATGATCAGGTTGTGAGGTTTACGTTTCTCTGCATACTGTTCATGGAAGGTCTCACACATTCAAAGAGGGCCCTACAGCTACAACAAGCGTAAATAAAACTCCTCAGCTAGAACTGGAAGTTTGGTACATTTAAACCAAACAATATTAAATGCTTCCTTTTTCGTCTGATTTTAGAACTGATCGAGCACTCCAGAATCATCAAATGCACGTCAATGACACTAAGGGACTAAATTTGAAATGGCAAATACTTTAAATGTGTTCTTATGAACGAATGGCAGCCTCGTTTTTAATTCTTCAACATATAGACTTAGTGATAGATCAATCCATACGTGAAAAGAACAAAGAGAAATTTCAGAATGAATAACATAAAATAAACTTATGATAAGATCAATTACCCTCCTAATGAATGAGAATAAAGTTAAGTAAACGTTTTGTAGTTTAATCTGTCAATTTATTTTTGTCAATGTATTACACGGATAACGACATGCTTATAGATATTTGCTTTGCTGTCTTGATTTTAACCCAACTCTTTGATGGATAGATTTCTTGCATTCTCTTTCATTAATTCACTGTTGATTCTATTCGAATATTTGCGTAACTTTTATCGTAAAATTTCTCCTTTTTGTTTGAGCCAGAAGAACTGAGGAAATTAGGTATATTTCTGTTTATTTGTATTACTTTCACATTGGAGAAAGAAAATTACATATTACTTTAGTTTAAGTATTCATTCATTCAGAAACTAATTTCATGTCACATGTGTAGGAGGTATATACTCAATCATCTACGGTATTATTACACGAAATGCCAACGTCTTTAGAAGCTTTTCAGTGGAAACGGACACATATTGTTTCTATTCATCAATACCTGTGTACGTATACCAGTTAATAAGATTTATTTTTGATGGTCTAGCTACATATAAGATATTTCCAAAGACTGTACAAGTTGGATCCATTGATAGATTATTATACCACATGCATACACAAGTGAAACGAATAATGAGTTCTTGGTGTTAGCAAATAGCGATGGATTGACAAATTTTGTTCTCTTTGGAGTTGTCAGCTAAGATTGTACATGAACTAATAGTGCCCATTTGAGTGGAAAAACGGTACAATAATTATTACACTTCATTTCTTCGCAAATGTATTTTCCTTTTGTTCGAAGCCTCTCTGTTTAGTTAGGACATAGGAAGACTTATTAGCTTAAGAATTCCATTGTTACGCTGGTAAGGAAGTCACAGGTTGTTAACTGTCTACCATTTTCTAGACAATTACGTCACGTTAGCTCGTTTTCTTTTCCTGGGGTGTAGAATCACAGTTCAATACTCGTAGCTATTTAGTCCCTTAATCGGTAATGTCATTTCCATGTGTAAAACAGTGGAATTAGACGAAGGCTTCTGTCGCTTCTTTATTTTCTTGATACACGAAACTACAAATGATTGGCTTAAAGCAGTAGTGACGTAAGCTGAATACACCGGAAAACAACTTTCATATAATTTACTGAACAGTGCTTTCTCTTGTTATTTGGAGACTTACATAAGGTAATATTTTAATCTTAATGTAAGTCGATTTGAACGAAGGATGGTAACAAGAAAGAGTATAATTGAATCCAAGAATTAATTGAAGATCGATTGTATGGTTAATTGATAAACTGGCTACAGAAACAAGACAAACTAAACTAGTAGTACCCAGTGTGTGAATTAAACGTTTTAGCCACGGGAGGGGGATAAAACATAACGCACGGATTCCAACAGGCAACCTACCCTAGTTGTACACATACGTGTTTCCAACGTTGATTGTAGGTCGATTTCGTTGACTAATCGTTATCGGTTGAAAAAATTACGTTTATTTTTAAATCATATTTCAACAAAGACGTCATTGCGTTGATAATACGTTAATACAACTTGTATTTAATATGTTACTTTCAACTATGGTAAAACATATTTTTTAAATGCATTTCTTACTAATGTTACGTCAATATAATTAAAAATTAATGGAATGACACAAATTAACTTTGGTGTTCTCATGTGCACGTTGAAAACAGATTGAATTTTAAACCATATTTCAGGGAAGTTAGAATTTTGTTGATACGTCGTTAATGTTACGTACTTTCAACTATCATTCATACTATACCATAGATTTCGTTTCAAACTTGTATTTCTAATTTAATTGCTTAGACATTATAATTAAAAGCAAAAACAATGAAATGACTATATTTTTAATGTTCTCATTATGCATCTTGGAAAAAGGTTGAATTTAAAACTTAATTTCAACGATACAATAAAGAAGTAGTGGAATGTCTTGTATAAGTGGTCAACGCGTCGAGTTACTAACGAGAAATGCAGAACGTTCATGTGTTCGAACCCCACAGCAACCGCTCGGATTATTTACTGTTGGAAAATTTACATTGTATACCGTTATAAAAGCAGAAGATGGAATGAAACTAAATTTGTGTACACCAATAGACAGCATCAGAGTTCTGTTTTGGCCAACTAAACTCGTTTCTTCATTGTTTCTTCTCAACCATTATTCATCGTCGAAGAAACGCAATGTACAGGCAATATTTCGGTACTAACGTTTAATCCACATATTTTCAACGTGTCTGTGCTACTGGGCTATATACATAATTATATATTGAGGGAGAGATGTAAAGATAGGAGGAGGAAGAGGGAAGACATGCAGTCTCGTTTTCCAATAGCAGTTCAGCGGAACAATCAAACCAATCATACTAAATCACTCGCATTAAGCTACTTCATAAATATCATAAAAGAAATGGATTCCAAATCAGCTTCTTAGCTGCTAGAAAGTTCATACATAAACTCTTTTCACTCCCATGAAAATAATTTCAACTTCTGTTAGATAACAATGTTCCGATTTTTAATCTAATCTTGATCGAAACATCTTCTAGGGGGAAAATTGTATCCCTGCCCCCGTCAGGGACGAAAAATAAATTTGACAGGGTGAGAATTTTATTTGCTAAGGGGTGGGGGTGGAAGAAATCCCGGGCACCACCCCGCTAATTCGCACACTGGTCGTACCCATCGAAGGAACGCCCTAGTTAGTGTATGAATAACCATAAAACTTATTTCTGATTCTCCACATGCTTTTAACCATACCGGTTATGTCGCAAGGTATAACGACCGGCTTCTATGTTTCCGAGATTTTTACCGCCCATCGGTTCTGTAGAAAAGAAGGTGAAAAAAGACGAAATGAAATATATTGTCCAAGTCAATGAATGCTTATATCAAATAAATATCACTGGTTAACTTGGCCTATTGTTTGTTTATACGTAATGTTTGGTAGACTTAGGGAATGTTGCAACAGTCATTTATATTATTATTTTTTAATCTGCTAGAATTCAACTCGGCATTAGTTCATCATATATTATGGTACAAATAACAAGTAAATCATATACACAGCAGATAGGAGGTAGACAAAGAATGTCGAAACGTCAGGCAGACTTAAACTGTAACATCACGTTTCAACATTTTAAACAATAGCTTGGTCTCCTTTTTTTAACGGCCCTTAGTCAACCGTCAGTTGTTCCACGTAAGGAATTAATTCCTTTAGCTCTTAACGGCTCATGACTATTTAACTACTGTACACAATCGAATATACATGCGAATGAACGGAACGGAACAAACTTGGTTTCGGATACAGCCTAAAGCCCGTATTGTGTTTCACGTCTATTTTAAATAAACTTATAATCTTCAACAAATTAATAAAATTTTCTTCTTCTTTTTCTCACAGCTTATCATCAAGGAATAGCAAACACGTTCTATTACTGTTGCAAAGTTGCTTAAATAAGTCATTTCTCTTCATCTCATCTGTTTTTTATGATACCAACAAAAGGAGGATGTTGGATGCTATAACAGTGAACTCGGCAATTCTCTTTCAATGTACAATTAACATATTAAACAATTATTTTACTAACACAAGAACTTTGATATTGTTTGGATCCAGAGAGTGTGAACTGCAAGACATGATTGCTAATAATTATCAAAAACCTTTGATAAATATAAATTTTGGTAACATCAATCAACAGATTAACCATGAAATTTTCTCTTCGGAATTGGTTTACGAACGGGAAAATGTAGATTACGTATTTCTATTAGAAACTCTAAATATGTATGAAAACATATTGTCAAGTGTTGCAAACTTATCGTTTTGGAATCCACGAAATAAATTATTAGTAGTTGCTGAAGCACATATCTCAGATTTAAATTTAGCGAAAATTTTCAAACTTTCTCTCGAAAATGATTTAATAAATATAAATGTACTTGGTTCCTCATGTGATAGAATTGTATCTTCTTCAAGCACACACCACGCTGAGAGCTGTATGTCAGCGCTAGTGTATACGTATTTTCCTTATGAAAAGACTCATTGCAGAACTGCTGACGAGGTAGTGTTGTTAGATCGATGGAGGGAAAACTCATTCACTTTTGGAGCCGATTTATTTCCTGACAAAGTAAACAATCTTTACGGCTGTCCTTTATATCTTGCTATATTACCGACACCACCATTCTTCACAATTGGGTCTGATGACAATGGTGTGGTTGAACTGAAAGGTCGAAATGGTAAATTAGTAGAAATTTTATCACTAAACTTAAATTTCACACTTAATTTGTGTTCTATTAAAGATGCAGCTGATTACGGGAAGAAACTATCTAATGGAACATACAGTGGGATGTTAGGAGGAATAAAATCTGGAATATTTGAGGGCGAGTTCAGCTCAGCTACTATAAAGCGAGAGTATGAGCAAGATTTTGATATTATACCTGCGGGAAACCTAGTTTGCAAATCATGGGTTGTTCCGACTCCCGGTTTCTATCCAAGATGGATGGAAATTTATTTCCCTTATAAACCTCTTCTTTGGGGTTTGTTATGTAGTACTTTCTTTGGAATTTTCCTTTGCATACAGGTTATCAATCAGTTCTACTTGACGAATACTTACATGGTGAACGCAACAATAATTTATAATTTATCCATTCTCTTAAGTATTGCAGTACCTCCACCTCCAAGAAAGATGGTATTACGAGTACTTTTCTTGATATGGGTATATTGTTCATTAATATTTAACACTGCTTACCAGTCTGCTTTATATGGTTTTCTCACCAAGCCGAAAAAAATTCCTTCTATTGACACTATGGAAGAGATCATAGACACAGGAATGCACTTTGGAGGTTTGCAGAGTGGCAAACAGTACTTTTCTGATTTAACAGATCTCACAAATAAAGCACTTTATAAGAACTGGGAGTCAGTTGATTCTGTAGATGAAGGCTATGAAAGAGTTATTAATTCGAGAAAGTTTGCATTCTTCTCCACGCAAGCCTCTACGGAATTTTTAATGTACAACAAATCATTGATAGATTCCTATGGAAGATCAGTATTTCATATTGTGCGCGAGACAGTAGGTTGCTATCCTTCTGGATTCTTAGTCAGACGCGGATCTGCTTTTGTGGAAAGAATTAAGCATATTATCCATCATTCTGATGACGGGGGCCTATTTCAGAAATGGATTAGGGATATTTGGCTTGAAGCTATAATTGCTTTAGGACAGAGGAAACCTTCAGAGTCTTTACCTCTGAATAAAGAAGAACTTATTGGTGTGTTTATGTTGCTTGTTATTGGATTATTTTTTAGTTTCGTTACTTTTGTTGGAGAATACATGATGAATTTAAGAATAAACAGTAAAAAGAAGCTTACTTTGGAAACATTTTGAAGGTAACTGCCACAAAGAGAATGAGATAATTCAACAATTTCCTTATAATTTTTCTTGGGAGACAAACAAGAATCAAAATAGTGACACGTTTCTCGAAATTATTATCACTATTATGATCTCGAGTAAATGTCGTATCTCGTCTGTATGTGTTAGCCATCCAATTCTCGGAACTGAATGCAATGCAGGATGTGTGTGACGCTTCAAGGAAACGTTACAGACTGCAACCTGTCTGTATGCAACCTTCCAATTGCCTTGCCGGATGTACAAGAGCTTTGCAATAACAGTGGTTATTTCTGCCCATTGAGCTCATGGACATTATCATCCTCAGCATGAAAGATCACTATGAGACTTGTATTGGGTGAGCACACCTTATTCATTTGGGTATTTATTTAGTTATTTAACATTTGTCTTATGTGGTTAGGAATATTATTTTGTTTGTAAGTGCAACATTGCTTGTTCCTTTATAAAACAATTGAGGGGCAGATAAAAATGTTGCGAATTTTGAATGACATTCATGGAAACTTTATACAGAAATGAAGTTGTGTAATAATATGGATGAAGTGTTTTTTAAGCTGCAGAATTGAATTAAACGATCTGAGATGCTTAGTTAATAACCCGCGTTATGAATCGTTATGAAGAATTGTTATAGACCATTTATATTACGAAGATATAAGAATTATACATGTGCTTGTGTACTAGGATACATGAAATATGTCCTAGTCTGATTCTGTGGTGTTAAATGCCTTCGTTTTACTTGAAGAACTAGGCAGATAGAAAATTGGATGAATATTATTAGAATATGTATGATCATGAGAGTACGGATGGACTTAATATACTACCCCACGTTATGTTCAGTAGTGTTGATGTACAAAATTGATGCTAGCAGGCATACTATCTATGGATATTATTCATAGTAGCCTATAGGAGAAGGTACGTAACTCTTCAGCGTAGATTTTGGCCACTTTGGAACATAATACTGTAAAACAATACCTAAATGTAACGTAATCGTAAATTTGATTTTGGGAAGTGGTGCACTTAAGGAGCACAACCTACCCACATAGACTAATCATTAACAAACTCGGCATTGTTATAAACATTACAGCTATTAAGGTATATTGGCTATCCAAATTTGGTTGTACTCTATGTGAGTTGCTGTACATTCTAAATCAATATTTCTATCATATTCTGTATGTAATCCATTTGATCTGTACAACATTCGGCTGATTATTATCAAATTACATATATAAATCTATTTATCTTGTGTTTAGGTCGCTTTTGAAATCCTCTTGACGGGTGTAAAATTAATTATAACCTGTCAACTAGCAGTTGTCTCATAGTAACAAGCAGTATGCATGTAATAAATCATCTACACTTACATCAATAAACCTGTTGTCCAATTATGTAGCATGCTTTCATTGTTTCCAATATCCAGAGACTGGTTTTCCAACATTTTTTCCTATAAAAAAATCACATTTTTTAAATTATAAAAATTATAATACGTATTTATGTTTTATTAGATCAGATATTAGTTTATTTGCTTGTTGTGGAAGCACGCAAACAAGAATAAGACACTGGCGGAGAACGAAATCGCTCTACTTATAAGGATTTAAGCTCGACGAATGCAACTTGGATAGCAAATTATGCTATGTGACATGATATATGTTACAAGGTAACAACTGACAGGATGCTGGCATAGCGTTACGACGTATGCGGATGAATTGTTCTAATTAACAAATCTGGAGCTTTTCGTAAGAATTTGTTTCATTGTGAGAGGCTGGGCAAGGAATGCTACAAGTATACAGGATGCTTCAAAGGCGATTCAAATTGTCGTGATACTCGGCATCACAACACAAATTATTATCAGTGGGGTACAGGAGAGTGACTTTCACGCGAGAAGTCCTGTGTACGTGTTTGACGCTTATTCCTACTTACTGCTAAATGAGTGCCAAGTGACTTTCAGTTATGGCGTGTTAGAGCCTGTTGGAGACCAGAATATAAATCTACACTCTTCTGCCTCGGTGCCTGTGATGAAAGGATATGGGTCAGAAGAAGACCTGTAGAACGTCTGTTGGCAAACTACATCCATTGTCCACATACTCGACCAGCTACAGGTGTTATGGTATTGGAGGATTCTATAGCATATGCACAACCCTCGATGTTATACCGTACAGGCATACACCAATACGACAAATGCTTACATTAGAGTGGAGATCGAATCCGTTTTGCTGCTATTCATGAAGAGGGAATTTTTCTACACGACAATCCTTTCCCCACACCGCAACTGCAACTCAACATACTATTTAAGTTGTGAGCGTGTTATCCTAGCCGGGAAAATTACTAGATCTCTTGCCCATCAAGCGTTTGTGTTGGACATTAATGGATACCATATCAGGGCTCATCAATATCAAAGAACGACCACTGCCAATCTCACTCTCCAGTTACAGTAGGTATGGAACACAATCCCACAGGATTACGTTCAACAGTTTTATGATGGAATGTACCGGTATGCCATGGTAATTACTGATTTTTCTGTGTATTTTTCAAAACAAACTTTGTGTTAGGATTTACACTTTATCCATTGCATCACTTCCTGTGGTTTGGATAGTGTGGATAGGTTGAACCATAGTTAAGAAATTTGAAACCCGGATTGATTTGGACAAAATATGATATTTTCTGATAATACCGGTATATACTATAAGAGTGTTAAATGTTATTTCGAGACAACTCACAGACAGAAAAGCGATTAATAAATGGATTGATCTCGGAGCCAATTTCAGAAAAAAATAGAAGTTAATAGCAATCTATTAGCAAATCGCAAAGCTGATCTTTCAATCGAGTTACATAAGCATATATCTATTTACGAGAAGAGTTCTGTCAATCCAATGTATAACATATGTATCATAGTGAAGTGTTACTCTTGATTTATTAAAGAACAAGCAAAAACAGTTTTAGATTCTGTTAAACGATATATTTTCTTTCTAGTATTAGTAGTGTGTTAGTGTATATAATAAAGTAAAGAGAAAATTAAACTAAACAAACTTGAGAGTTTCAACAAACTTAAGCTGCAAATATGATTCATTACACTAACACATAAGTAGCACAACTATCAAATTCTCATGCATGATTTTCATTTCTTAGAATTCTCCTGCAGTACATCTACATCTAGTACATGCAGCTTTATACGAGACACTGTGAAACATACCGCAGCTCTCAAAATTACTATTACCATCCAAGCATTTACGTGTTTGTACTATAACATTCCTTGTACTTACTGAAGTACCACACTTATTAACTCCAATTCATTAGGTTTGACTTCCTAAGAGTTTCCAGTATATTGCTCACAAATTATATTGCGTATTTGCTTTTTAAATAGTCATATTTCTAGCGTAAACAAACTAATTCCATTCGAATCGCACATTTTCCAACGATGACATTGTTTTAACATAATTTTAAACAACAATGTTTATTTAAATCTTTTTGCATAACATATAAAAATTGCTTTACCCATTGTTGAATAAAATAAAAGAAAAATATTTCTCCAATAAAATTCCATTCTCGCAGATATCAACTTATGAACATTTTAACGAAACCATTAAATTATCATCTGCCAAATTAAATTCTGCGGTCCTGCCAAAACTTGAACTTTCAGTCAATGGGGTTCCAGGCGAGTGTGTTACAATTACGTCATAGCGCCATTTGATTGATGTGATGAGATCCTCTTCATATATAGTGTCAAAATTGTTTTAGAACTTCCAGTCTATACATCTATTGTTTGGTTTAGTACTTTCTTTGCAAGCTACTGCCTACTCTACCGACTGTCAGGAAACGAGAACAATATCTGAAAACCTCTTCAGAAATTCCACTTGTTAGTGTTTAAAGGCTAATACACAAATAAAACAGTGGTACAATGGGTCCAAAGATTACCGCACTTCGGAGGGAAATTCCAAGTGAAGCTGATTGTGCTCTTTGACAATCGTGGCAATGTACATCACAAATAAGTACCAGAAGGACGAACAGCTATCTTGACGTTTTTCGATCTTTGCGTGATGCAGTTCGCCACAAGAGACCAGACCTGTGGTCTTGACAAAACTGGTATCTGCATCAGGATGACCTCCCTGTCCATTCCCTACAGTTGATTCAAGCTTTCCTACAAAAGAACGGCATATCTGTCATTCGCGAAACTCCATACGCCCCTTAAATGGCTATTGTTACTTCTGGTATTCCGTACAATCAAACCGATACTCAAATATGCTTTGGCATCCGAGAAGACAACATGCACAACGCGGCGGCGGCGTTTACAACAGTTCCAAAAGAAAAAAAAAAGTTCCACTCATGCTTCCTGCAATGGCAAGATTGTTAGGTTAAACGTGTGGAAGCTGAAAGGTCTTAGTTCAAAGGTGGGCCGAAAAATCCTAGTTACGCTACCACCCACGGGACACCTATTAAGGAGCCTTGAGTATTTATGTGGCGACAAAGATTATCTATGCTAATACTTCATAATAAATTTATGAAATATGTATTCCTAAACAAAACAAGGTGGAAATTTGAGCACATGGAAGAAGTGATGAACACATTTGGACACCTGAGGATTTTCTTTCTGTATCTCCAAAGCAGTGGTGTAACTACAATACCGCAAGACCCTACTTTGCGGAGGGGGGTGGAGTATATATCTAATAAGTATTTATTGTTGATCCCTAATAAAAGTAATTCTATTGACCAACACAACTTAAGAGATTTTATATTTTCGAGAAAATGGACAAAAACAAAAATAAAAACCTCTTGGTTAAACTTCGCTTGTTTTAATCTGATATATTTCTCCCATACATAGAAACAGAGACAATTTCTATTAACCGAGTTACACCATAAATTCAAGTTATTAAGAAACTGGTATATGAACTGGTATATATGATCAAACAGTTTCTCAGGAAATTAACAATAGGGGCACGATAATATGATGCATATGGAGTTAACATACAAGCCTGAGAATAAATAATGCTATGCGGAGATAGTGAAATGTTAGCCTGTTCTGAAATCTCTCTATCACTATCAGAAGCAACTGTTTTATAACTTACAGTATGTAATTTGTCATCCTAAAGAATCCTCTGAAACAGGGTAAGCTTATATACACAAATTACATATATATGGTCTCCTAAGTTATGGCCTGCGTCTCCATGGAGGGCCTCAGTATAAGTTTTGAACAACTTATACCTGCTATAAAAAGAATGAGAGTGAGAAAACTATTATGTCTAATGAGTAGTTCAATGAGAACAAGAAGTAGATTTGAGTACAGAATTTATTTTAGTTATTACTATTATTTCTTTTATCAATTGAAATTAAACAGTTACAAATTTCCTGAACAAACTTCTGAATCCTACTGTAGGGAAGGAAGTTATCATTTCTTACTGAACGAAACTTAAGATTGGTATTATTTCTCAAAAGAAAGAAATTAATAATCGTCAGAACAAACAAAGTGAGAATTTTTAACCTTATGTTAACTGGTATTTGACTCCTAAGTTCGGAGTTACCTCTGATAAATACCTACTTGAAAATGACCAAAATTGTATACCTTCCCCTACTTAAATTCCTGGAAATGAGTTGGTTCTTCCTATCTGTTACAACTTTGATACAAAAAGCAGTATCATTCATAGATATTAATTCCGTAATTATTGAGAGTGCTATAGGATAAAACCACCAAATTCTACCAATCCATTTGGTCAGGACGTAACAAGACTCCCACAAAGCTACTCCTGTGACACAACATATAGAATCTACTGGTGCCGCCTATTCTACTTCAGCATCTCTCAATTTTACCACTGAAAAGGACAGCACTATTTGATTAAATACTCTATGCTTAACAACTTTCATTCCAGGAACTGTAGTTTTGGGAAGATTTGTTTTACTTGCATCAGAACATTTTACTTCAACAAGAATACGTATTAAACTCCTTAGCAAACATGAATACGTGAATCTCATTTTAATATGTTACACTAGTAGAAAACATGTTATATGAAATCAGAACAATTGGCTAATTTGCCACCCTTTTCTTCCCCTCACTATTTTTGACTGAAATTTCATTAAATCAGAACATTTGAAACATAACACTTTTTCAGATTGGTATTTCATCATTAATGGATAATATATATTCAATATGAACCAAATGATGTGATACTTAACTTTAGTATTTCCACACATACGACTTGATTGATAGTTGAATCACAATACTTCATGTATCTCACTTCCTGATACATATGAAAGGCTTATTACAACACAGTACTCCGATTCCAATTTCAATCCAATAATTTACAATAATCTGATCAACTTTCGTAATCGATTCAATCGAAACTTACCACAATTTTCCAGTTATAAATCATACAGCTGTCTCTGTCGAGTTCGAAATCCATCCCCCTTAGCAAACCAGCAGTGCTACCAACCCACGCTACCAAAGCGCGGCAAAACCTCTCCACCAATGGGAGCTAGACACGTGAGAACCATGTAAGAGACAAAGAATAACAAAACTCAAGGCAACAAACCGCCATATTGTGCCCAAGAAAAACTTAAATTATGGTTCCACACTACAAGGGGAGAGGGGCTCTTCATTCGACATATGCATTGGTGAGAACTGAATTATTTACAAACCAAACGAATACGACAAGTGAAGTGATCTCAAGGTACGATTTTAAATCTTTCTCAGAGTTGGTAAAAGGGAGAGAATTTTAAACCTCACAATCAAAGTCCATCAATTTCGACGGGTAATTACCGCAGCATTTGGCCTGGCGTTATCATTGTGGATGATGACTCCTTGGCGATTGACAAAGCCTGGCCGCTTCGATCGGAATTCTTCTCGCAATCTATTCATCTGTTAACAGTAGAAGCTGCAGTGCTGGATTAAGATATTTAGAGGCTCTGGCTATTGATTATAAGAGCTCGTGTTGCCTATCAATTGTAGTCGTAACAGGAAGGTGATTATTTTTGTTATTGGTAAGATATTAGTAAGATTATTGGCCACCTCACAACAGGAAGCAATATAATGAAATATAGATATGTTATTTAATGTCCACCAGTTGTACAACAAATTGAATCGTTTATTGGATTGATTTAAGAACCGATTCAGGCGAGCCGGTGCGTATCGGTTGAATATCATCACTGCTCTAAAGATATTCCTATGGAGATACGATAATACAATTCTCAGGCGCCGATTTGGGCTTCGCATTTTTGAGAATATTGAAATATTATTGAATTTTTGGAGATGACCTATACACATGAGTTCAATCGATTTCTATTTCATAGGAGGAAACTAAAGAAGGATCGGAGTAGAACATGGACCACGATTAAATAAGATTAAAGAATAAAACTAACTGACTGATACCAAGAGTTGTAGTCGTGCAGTCTGAGCCGTCAGGCCAACTCCTTCAAGGTTCTGGGTTTGAATGGGGGCTGGGAGATGGATGTTTGTGGATTTTACAACTTGAAAGCTAATGGCATCGTGATGGGCCGACGTCTATAGTTACTGAAATGCCCCACAAAAACAAAGTTTATAAAGTTTTTTTTACTGACTGACTGATAGAAGTCAGATTTTTTACTGACTGATAGATGACCTAATAAGCCTTTATTTCTTATACAATTTGAGTTAGAACTGAAACGTATCTACAACGAATATTGACCAATTTAAGATACACGTTTTCTAGAAACAGGGATACATGATTATGAATTAACGAAACATAAAATAACATTATATTCTACATCAAACGATTCAAGATATCAATAATTTTGCCGCGGTTGCTCAATGATTAGAGCGCTCACCTCTGACGCTTGGGGTTCAAACTCTGCTCGTGTCATGTGCACATTTGTGGTGAACAAACACCGTGTGGGTGGGATTTCTCTTCCCCGTTTCCTCCTACTTTCTTCACCAATTATTCCATAATCACCCATCCGGAATGAGCCAAAGTTGCCTAAAGACTTTAAACGTTAAATTAAATTCAAATTCAAGACATTAACGAAGGGCACGGTACAGAAAGATGCACGAAACAACTATTTATAAAAGAAAGTACGATGATTGAATAGTAAGAAGGATTGACTTGGTAATTCGAAAATATTGGAACTCGGAACAACAAATTTAGAGTCTGGCCACCTAGAATGATTTGCTTCTGTTATCTGTCCAGCCAAATAGGCGAATATTGCTATAATACTTTGACAGTTAGTTATGATTACTTCTTTTCCAACAGATATAGGCTAGTAGTTGTAAAAGTAGTGAAAAGGAAATCTGACATCAACAATTTTTTAAGTCAATAAAGTTTCAATACTTTTTTGTTGTAAAAAAATGTCTTTGCACGAATTTAGAGACTACAGCATGAAGCAAAGATTTTAGAGTATTTCGGCTTCAAATCTCAAGACACGTCGAGTATTAAGCAACAAAACAGAAATGACTAAATTTATTTATGATTCTACCCTCTTGGTTAGGATTATCAGTTAGCTTATTTTTTTTTCATCTTAATATAAAAGCTGAAGAGATAAAAGGCAATATATTTTAAATTTGTTCTACCATTAAAGTATAGAATTATATATTAAACATTACAGATATATACTCTCTATATACGATCTCTGACGATCAGAGTTTTCACCTGAAGGAATCAAGCTTTCCACAGTGAAATACCGAAGGATCAGAGGGAGAGAAGTACTTGAATCTATGCCATGAAACGGTACTTGTTATCATACATTGAACGGTATTTTTTGTTTCCTGTTCTCAACATTAAGGAGCACATTATTATTAGTAGTGTACTGTAGAGCAGAAGGAAGACTATGGTGTACTTTCAACATATTCAATAATAAAATTTCTTCACACATTGAGTTTACGTGCGTATGTGTGCTTGTATAATTGGTTAGATAAGGGCGCTGGTTGCTATCGTTATGTATAGATCATCACCCACAAAATATCTTCTTACAAGGATCGAAGAAATAGAAAGAGGTCGAGAACTTCAATCAATCAATCATCGATTGACATTCGCTTGGCACCTGCGGTGTAATCAGTCACTGTGTGATGCGAACCCTAGCTGAGATGTAGCCACTTGCTGAGTTGCGGCCACCTGCTGACACGCGGCCACTTGTTGATGTCAGGAAGACCACGAGTTTGCGATACAGCCTTCTGTTGCGACCAGCCAGATGTAAGCCTTGAGTTGCGTTGCAAACCACTTGTTGGGGAACGGCCACTTGTTGGGAAGCGGACACTTGCTGAGTTTGTATCAGTTTCGGATGAAGGAATGTAGAAATACATCCTGCATCCGATTCGAATACAAATTTTTTGAGGATGGGTTGACCTCGGAATTGTCAAACAGAT